>VDFB02123688.1:0-65074 GCA_007258455.2 Sequoia sempervirens | reverse complement strand
AAAACCGTCCTCGCGAGTTAAACTCAAAAAAACTCTTTTAAAAAAAAACTCGCGAGTTTTCTGCGAGTCTGCCAACTATGATTTAGACCATTTTGATCAAAATGCCTTATTGAAGCAAAAAATTATTTTGGGTAAAACATTAGGCTCCGTCTAGTGACCATGTCGGATACTTACAGCATAGGAGAACCGAGAATCTCTACTTTTTGCAGACCAGTTTCTTTATTAGTTAAGCAACGGAGTTAGGACTATTTCCTAATTCACCTAACAATTGGAGTTTTCCTAATCAACTAAAAACAAGACCACCTAAGAAATCACCTAAGACATGATGATACTTTTATGTAATAGGGAAAAAATTACTACATAGCATTTACATTACAGAATGGGGAAACAAATTACGAAAAAAGAAAGAAAATTATTTACAAAAATTCACTCCACCCCCTAAGAGATGAAGTGATTTGGATATTGTCTGCTTCATGGCAGCGGGAAGAGGCTTCCATCGATGTTGCTTCTGCTTGAAAGGCTTTACTTCTCTTCTGATGGGAATTGCAAAAGACAATCCCTCTAGGATGAAGATGTAGAAACCCCAGTTTCCCTCTGTTTCCGATACTATCTGTTTTTTCTGATGTTTTCTGAAGTTTTTGCAAATTTTGATTTTTTTGACGTTTCTTGGAGTTTTGAGCATAAATGTAAAGAATGCGATTTTGCTAGAATTTAAAATAAACTCAATAAAAATTCATCTAACTCTGAAACTACAGAATATACGGCAAATACTGAAGCTTATTCATTATAGAATCTTCTGAAGATGATTACAACATAACCCAGTTACATGCAAATGACAAAGCAAAGATTTTATTTGAAACCTGATTTTGATACAGCAATAAATGATCTGCTGAAGATGGTACGGCTTCACATGAATTGACCTTTCTTCCTGTGTCTGGTGATCTCAGCTTGCTCCCAGTACAACTGCGCCCCAGATGGATGAAGAATAAAGACCAAAAGAGAGGCGTATTTACCAAGACAAGAAAGTACGGCTTGAATAAAGAAGGTACGGCCTGCTGCAAGTAAGTACGGCCTGCTACAGCAATCAGCAAATTAAGTACGGCCCTTTAATGAAGTCTCCAGATCTCTAGAAGTTGGCGCCTAGATGGAATACTGTCCTCTGGTTGAAAACCCTGACAAAAACCTCTGAGATTTTAATCATTAGGAAGCTTGAAGATGTACGGCTGTCAGCAGTGGTACGGCTGCAGCAGTAATAAATGCTAAAGTGTACGGCCTCCTTGTAATCAATGTCTGGACCTCTGAATATGGTGCGCCCTGATAGATGGATGTCTTCTGGACAAAAACTTCTCTGTAAACCCTGAATGTAAATATCTTTGAAGTTCTGTGATTTCTCCAGAATGAAGAAATCTCTCAGCTGCAATAGATCAGGTGTTATTTCACACCCTCTGAACTGCTTCGATGGAGATGGCTCATTCTCCAAAGAATTTCGAACTCAAACCCTAAGGTTCTGTTCTCTGGCAAAGACTGATCAATTTTCAATTCACAAATGTCATAATGGCTCAAAACCCAAGGCAAATCCCTTTATCTCTTCAAAAGTGCGATTTCCACCATAATAGGGTTTAATTAAAATATTCACTTTTTAATTCTTTTAATTTCTCCATAGTCCTCAGCCAAATTATTATAATAAATTATAATCAATAACTGGCCCCTTTCTGATGATGGGCGCACCCCTCAAGAAGAATCACTTAAGTTATAATTTAAAATTATAACTTTATATTATAATCATTAAATAATTAATATTTAATTAATACAATTAAATATTAATATTTCTCTCGTTACTCATCCGATTTCTGTTCCGTCTGAAGCTGACGAACCCTGAAGTGATTCTGAACGCTGCCAAAGTCATACTGCTAAAAATAGCAGGGGTCCCACACTGCCTGCCAGGAACTGCTAAAAATAGCAACTCTGCAAGAAGTCTCCGAATGAGCCCGAACGAAAGCCAATTGATCAAAACTGCCAATCTGACGCTGAGCCGAGCTCCGAAATGACCCCCTATCCGACCTATCAGCCTACGAGGGTCGCATAATAGGCTAACTCTTACGAACTCTGATGCTCGCCAAAAAATGGGGACATGACAGAAGATTCTTAGGTATTCATATATCCAAGCAAAGGTACTCTGACAGAAGTCAGAATATGATGCAAACGGGAAAGTTGATACCCCTGAGGCATTAGTTTTGTTGTAGTCCATCCTCCAGACGTTGAATTCTTCAAACCAATCGATCGAGTTCCAAACTCAATTTCTGTAATGCAGTAGGTGACCTTTCCTGACTTGAAAATATCCTTTGACCGGCTCGTCGATCAGCTCTAGATTGCCTTTAACACATAGCAGTTTGATTCCCATGTCTTCAGCATTTTTGAGGCCTAATAAAAGCACCTCTTTCTCAGCTTTAGTGAATTCCAATTGCGAGCAACATGCAATTAGGTACGACTGTTCTTTAGGGGAGATGATCATTTCCCCTGCTTCTGAACTTGTATTTGAACAACCTCCATCCAACTATATTGTCCATGACCTCGTATCCTCTGTCAGCCTCTTTTCAGAACAAGCAATATTTTGGTCTTCAATTTCTATCTCTGACAGAGTCACACAATTACCAAGACCCGTTCCAGGCTTTTCTTTTGGTGGAATAGATGACCTGAGCACAGTCTGCTTCTTTACAACCTTGAGAATCTGTGTAATGTGCCGACCCATTTTTTTCAAATTTTACAATGAACAATCCAGTACAACAAGACCCTGTTCAAGGTCAGCTCAAATCAAAACCAGCAATTGGGAAGTAACTCTTTGCCAAGAATGCGCACTCAATCTCGAGATGAGAATGATGTTGTCATATGGCAAGAGGGTCGTCAATAACAACTTGAAGTATCACAATGCTGAAAGGAAATCTCAACGCCAAGAATGTGCTCTCCGACCCAAGTTGGGTAGGATGCTACCATATGGCGGAGTATCACTAGTAAAGAATGCAGTATTGGAAAATAAACTCAACGCCAAGCATGTGCACTCCTAACCCGAGGTGGGAAAGGCACTACCATATGGCGGAGATTCTATTAACAATGATGCTATGCAAGTAAAATAATCTCAACGCCAACCATGTGCATTCCTAACCCAAAGTGGGAAAGGCGCTATCATATGGCGAAGAAACAGAAAGCAAATACAATGTAGACTGAGCAAGGGCCAGTCGCATCCACAACCGTGGGAATGAAAGTGATTAAACTTAAAATAAACTAGGCGGCAAAGCCATCCTCTTCCACTAAAGTGGGGATACAAAATGTAAAGTGCAGAAAGTAAAGAGCTAATCAGTACTACTGATTCAGCGTTACAATATGATGAACAATCTGCAAATACAATGAGATATAGATAACCAATGATCTCCAGAATGTTAGGAAATGAACTCCAAACAAGCACAAGCTATCCAACATATGAAATATAGCAAAAGGGACTAAAATATCAGGTCTGATATAAAATTGCAGCAATCAGAAAATTCATACCAGCAAGCCCTAGAATCACCAAAATGCTCATAACTTCGTCAAAACACCTCCGAATGATGTGGAACTGAATGCAAATGAGAGCTAGGAGTTGACCGACCAAGACCAAGCCAAGAGACTCCTCCAAATAGTAGTGATTTATTTATGCACGCTTTCCAATGCAACCTCAAAGAAGGTACGACCTCCAGAAATGTTCTACTAACAAGATAAAATCCGAGACACCTCCAAAAAATCTAAAAACTTGCAAGGAGGGGCGCCCAAGGTAGACTAAAGCATAGGGCCAATACCCAGAACCACCAAAAAATCGTGCATGGACTTATGAGCAGATTTCTATTTCAGCAAAACCCTAACCAGCAAATGTAAAACTGACAAATCTCTAAAATCTTCAACCTTGATGCTCTGTCTGCTAGTCTGGATGAGAAGCAGTCTCTGAAACTCAGCTAGGTGCTATCTTTCAAGCACAAAACCAAGAGAAAGAACTAGGAGGTATGCATTCCTCGAAGCAAGCTCTGAAAGTATTTCAACAGCATAACAATATGATAAGCAACAATAGATAATCCAATTGAAGGCCAAGTCTCTTATTTATAACTTTTCTGTCTCCAAATTCAAATCTTCTTTTCCCTCCAATTAGGGTGCCTAAATGAAATTCACTTTTCACCTTTTCTCCAAATTTCATTTGCATTTCATTTCCAACCCATATGTGGAAATATAATTTAATAAAATGCAAATATATAACTTGCAAATATTTCACTAAAAGATTTAAGTGAAATATTTAATTAAACTCAAATGTCTCCAAGCTAGGCGTCCCCTTTTGCCTTAGCACATATTTCACTTAAATATTAATTCATCGAATAAGGCCTCCAAAATGTTTAATTAATAAACAATATAAAAATCACTTATCTCTCCAAATCGTCCTCCATGCCTTAGCCAAATATTTTTCACTTAAAACATTATTTTTTCATCAAATATCAAACTTGCCAAAATAATCACCTCAAATGTTGGAGACCATTGCTCAAGCTGACCTGCCAGAAATAGCCATTGCACTAAACTGCTGAATTGCTGCTAAAAATAGCACTGCCAGAAATAGTACTTACTAAAAATAGCATACTGCTAAAAATAGTAAGTTGTTCCAAACTCATTTTCTCCACATTTTGAGTAGCTGTCGCAACTTACTAAAAATAGTAAGTCCGGAAAAGTCATCTGATTCAGTTGCATGTCACACCATCGCGAAGCTCTCTGAAAACCCAGAAGGAATCCAAAAGCCAAATTGGAAAACTCCAACATGCAAGCCTCCAAAAAGCAGCCGAGAACGCAAGTCAATATTTTGTCATGCATGTTACCTCACTGCGAAGCTCTCCAAAAACCCAGAAAGCTTCACCAGACATGCGTTAGAAACAAACGCATGTAAGACATCAAAACCTCCTCTGAAAGTGGAAACCCTAATTTTCATTTCAGCTTTAGCCTACTAGTTTCCGGAAATAGGCTAAATCCAAACGAAGAGTGTAGGGCTAAATTGGGGACATTACAGTCCGCCCTTCCCAAAATTGCTTATCCTCAAGCAATGCCACCACAGCTCTAGAAGAACTCAAACTGATCCATACCAAAACAAGTACAATCCCAGGGTCCCAAGTCCGTCTGAAGGAGGACCCACCATGTCGATGCTGCACTACTCTGATCACAACAGTGAAACCATCGTACCAATGCTGCACTAACCTCCCTTGTAACTCCAAAATGTTACCATCCATGATACTGAAACTGAAAAATCTTAAAGAATTGAGATCAATATCATACAACATCTCATGTCCAAGATGCCCAGAGTCAACAATATCAACCATACCATTGTCTATCACCATCCTAGACAAGAAGAAATATAGGCTACTCGACTCAAAATCAAACTCCTCAGCATACCTCCATACGGTAACAAACGGAGCCATGACTGCAAATGTGACATCTTTGAATCTTCTTGCAAAGAGGAAAACAACCCTTTGCAAGAGCTCAACAAACTCAGTCATGTCTCCTCATGGAGCTACTATGCCTCATTTGAATTATATTGATACTACCATGAGGACTACAGAAAACTCCCATAATTCCAACCCTATGAGTCTCAGAGTGATGAATCAAGGCATGGGGTAGCTCGCTGTCCTGAACCCATAAGGAAAGTAAACTATCAAAGTTTACATTACAAACCTCCAAAGTGGCTGGAAAACACACTAGAGCCATTTCCATCTGAAAACTACCACTTCTTTGACCGGTAGTGCTGATCCAACTCTCCTAAATGAGGGAGACTCTCCATGTAAGGTGGCTGGCCTGCCTCCAATCAGCAAGCTCGAGTCTCCAAATCTGATTTTGCCTTAGCCAAGGATCACTCTCAAGAGCCACCAACCTTTCATCTCTCCAATCCAAACTCAAAATTTCTCTCCAATCCATTTGTTCATGAACAAATGGGGCCATCAAGTGGTTGGTGAAGAGAAAGACAACACCCAAAGGTCTGAAAATTTGATCACTAACCCACCAAAAATTCCTCTTTCCACAAGCCATAAACTCCATCAACCCAAGTTGAGAATCCCAAGCATGGATACCCAACCGAAAGTGATTTTCAACACACTGAAAAGAGAATTCAAAACAACCCCAAGTGCTGGTCAAAACCAAGTACATACTCATAAAATAGGCATTCCCTCTGATGAACCTCTGAAACCAATCCATGAAAGCTTCAACAACACTGGAGCATGAAACATAAGATGACTTCAAATCCAACTCCCAAAATAGACTAGCATCACTCAACCCAAGGAATGGATTGAGAAGAGTGCAAACACCATGTTCTAGTTCTTCTTCCATCACAAAAAGAGGATTATCATAAGTTTCCTCAACACCCACTTCAAAAAGAGGATTGTTAAAAACTTGAAAGTCATTCCTTTCATCTTGTTGCACCAAATCAGCACATGCAACTTTTGATTTTCTTGAGACACTTTCAAGATCAAACTCCTCTTGAAGACTATCAAGCTCTCCAATCACTTGCTTGATTTCTTCAGCTCTTTGTGCACCCTCTTGCTCCTTGAAAAGTTTGAAGTTAGCAAACTGGTCTTCAACCTCCCTTAGAGCCAACTGAGTTTCTTTCAACATGTCCTTTGTTGATTCGAGCTCCAGAGTGAGCTCATCAATCATACTCTCCTTTGCTTGGAAAACACCAATGGTCTTCTTTGCAACTTCAATGGTGTGATCACGATCTTCAATCAAGTGTAAGTATTCCGATTTCAATGTCTCCATGGAGTCTTTGACATGTTGCAAATTAGGGAGAGTAACTTCATCCTTAATCCCTTTTAGTCTCTCATAAAATTGAACCTTCCAATAGAGATCTTCAACCAAGCTATGTGTGTGATAAAACATGGATAGAGCTTGCACTTCCTTGTCAATGGACACCTTGAATTGTCTTTCCCACTCATAAGAATGCGAAGATGGTGAACTGCTGATAGGCTGCAACTGAAAATCAGAACCTTGCCCCTTGTCGTTGCTACCCTCAATGCTGCTCCAACATCCATGTACTTTACCACCAACATGCGGATGATGCTCCATGCCATGGAGATTATCATTCTGTATGATTTCTTCGACTCTCTTTTTGCAATCAGCATCTTGAATGGAAAAATCAGACTTGTGTTTGTAAACCTCTTTAACTCTTTCCTCTTCAAGAGCCATATGGTCTTCTAGCTCTTCTCCTTCATCACCGTCTCCTTGGTCAAACATTATGGCAGCATCCAACTTGATCAATGGATCATAATTGTCCGCTGTTCGGAAAGTTTCTATAGCAACATACTCTTCTTTAGTGGCTGCCACTTCAAAGAGATCATTATGGAGCTTCGTTGAACAATCTTCTTCTTCAAAGACACCTCCAAAAACCACCTCACCACTTCCAACGCAATCTAATTTTTGATCTTCATCTGGATCAAAGGGAAATTCATCCCACAAAGGTTCTTTATCATACCTTGGTGCCAACCAACCTGGATCCCAAATGGTAAAAGGCTGATTGTTTTGATCAAAAGAAAAGTACTCTTCATGCTTCTCTTGGAGTGTTGAGTCTTTGAATCGGTCACCATGTAACTCACTTGAACTGATTTCTTCATAAGTCCCTCTCTCCAAGGGCTTAGTTTGATGACCAAACCCAAGTTCACCCATGTCACAAACATCATAGTGAAGCTGAGAATCTTCAATGTTAGATGTTTTGAAAACTTCATCATCCCTATCTTCTTCGAGACCTTCATGGAAAAGTATGTCGCCAATTTTCTTCATGTGGAACTTCTTGGGAAGTTGGGTCAGCAACAAGAAGAAAATCCTTCTTCATCAAATCTTCAAAATGAGTATGCATGAACTCATGGGATTCGCCTCCAATATCACTAATATGTCCTTCATCTTCCTTTTCTTCAACGAACTCATCCCAAACAATAGTCCTACCAACATCTTCCATGAAGTCATTTCTCTCAAGACCTTCATTGGATGAATCCTCATTGGGACTCAAGACTGTTATTATGTTCTTTTCACCAAGCTGATCTTCATTACTTCCTATTACATGCAAGCCAAGGGAAGTATTATGGGGCTCTACCCTTAACTCTTCACTTGCCAAGGTATCTTCATCAAGCTCACATTCATTTTGATATGATATGTGCACCTTGCTTGTGCCATCTTCAATGCTAGATGACTGATTTTTCTCTTCAACTTGCATATTTGTGGGCTACAATTCACAAATAGGCACTTCATCTTCTTCCTTCTTTGATTCTTCAACCAAAGCTTGTTTTGCTTCCCTTTTTATCATTTTCCTAATGTGGTCCACCATCTCCGACTTTTCGGGCTTTAGTAACGCCACACAATTCAAATGGGAATCAAATGAAACATTGTACCTATAATCATCTGGCATGTTTTGATATTGCTCACGGAGTTTGGCAGCCTCATGTTCACATTGTTTTTTATACTGTTTGGCATATTCAATGAAATCCCTTACGGCATCACTAACCTTTCCTTCCTCAGATACCATAGTTGAATCTGACTTCTCACGATCTCTGGACTTTAGAAAACGCAACATCTTTGAAACTTCTAAAAGCTGATACTGAACTTAGCTCTGACCTCTGATGTAGAATCTATTTTCTCTGTCACTTATCTGTCAAGTGAACTCTGTTGAGCATAGGATGGCAGGATCTTGGCTCTGATACCACTGTAATGAGCCGACCCAATTTTTTCAAATTTTACAATGAACAATCCAGTACAACAAGAACCCGCTAAAGGTCGGCTCAAATCAAAACCAACAATTGGGAAGTAACTCTTTGCCAAGAATGCGCACTCAATCTCGAGATGAGAATGATGTTGTCATATGGCAAGAGGGTCGTCAGTAACAACTCGAAGTATCACAATGCTGAAAGGAAATCTCAACGCCAAGAATGTGCTCTCCAACCCAAGTTGGGTAGGATGCTACCATATGGCGAAGTATCACTAGTAAAGAATGCAGTACTGGAAAGTAAACTCAACGCCAAGCATGTGCACTCCTAACCCGAAGTGGGAAAGGCGCTACCATATGGCGGAGATTCTATTAACAATGATGCTATGCAAGTAAAATAATCTCAACGCCAACCATGTGCATTCCTAACCCAAAGTGAGAAAGGTGCTATCATATGGCGAAGAAACAGAAAGCAAATACAATGTAGACTGAGCAAGGGCCAGTCGCATCCACAACCGTGGGAATGAAAGTGATTAAACTTAAAATAAACTAGGCAGCAAAGCCATCCTCTTCCACTAAAGTGGGGATACAAAATGTAAAGTGCAGAAAGTAAAGAGCTGATCAGTACTATTGATTCAGCGTTACAATATGATGAACAATTTGCAAATACAATGAGATATAGATAACCAATGATCTCCAGAATGTTAGGAAATGAACTCCAAACAAGCACAAGCTATCCAACATATGAAATATAGCAAAAGGGACTAAAATATCAGGTCTGATATAAAATTGCAGCAATCAGAAAATTCATACCAGCAAGCCCTAGAATCACCAAAATGCTCATAACTTCGTCAAAACACCTCCGAATGATGTGGAACTGAATGCAAATGAGAGCTAGGAGTTGACCGACCAAAACCAAGCCAAGAGACTCCTCCAAATAGTAGTGATTTATTTATGCATGCTTTCCAATGCAACCTCAAAGAAAGTACGACCTCCAGAAATGTTCTACTAACAAGATAAAATCCGAGACACCTCCAAAAAATCTAAAAACTTGCAAAGAGGGGCGCCCAAGGTAGACTAAAGCATAGGGCCAATACCCAGAACCACCAAAAAATCATGCATGGACTTATGAGCAGATTTCTATTTCAGCAAAACCCTAACCAGCAAATGTAAAACTGACAAATCTCTAAAATCTTCAACCTTGATGCTCTGTCTGCTAGTCTGGATGAGAAGCAGTCTGTGGAAACTCAGCTAGGTGCTATCTTTCAAGCACGAAACCAAGAGAAAGAACTAGGAGGTATGCATTCCTCGAAGCAAGCTCTTAAAGTATTTCAGCAACATAACAATATGATAAGCAACAATAGATAATCCAATTGAAGGCCAAGTCTCTTATTTATAATTTTGTCTCCAAATTCAAATCTTCTTTTCCCTCCAATTAGGGTGCCTAAATGAAATTCACTTTTCACCTTTTCTCCAAATTTCATTTGCATTTCATTTCCAACCCATATGTGGAAATATAATTTAATAAAATGCAAATATATATAACTTACCAAAATATTTCACTAAAGATTTAATTGGAAATGTTTAATTAAACTCAAATGTCTCCAAGCTAGGCGTCCCCTTTTGCCTTAGTACATATTTCACTTAAATATTAATTCATCAAATAAGGCCTCCAAAATGTTTAATTAATAAACATTATAAAAATCACTTATCTCTCCAATTTGTCCTCCATGCCTTAGCCAAATATTTTTCACTTAAAACATTATTTTTCATCAAATATCAAACTTGCCAAAATAATCACCTCAAATGTTGGAGACCATTGTTCAAGCTGACCTGTCAGAAATAGCCATTGCATTGAACTGTTGAATTGCTGCTAAAAATAGCATTGCCAGAAATAGTACTTACTAAAAATAGCTATCTGCCCCAAAATAGTAAGTTGTTCCAAGCCTCATTTTCTCACATTTTGAGTGGCGGAATTAGCAACTTACTAAAATAGTAAGTCGGAAAAAGTCCTCTGAATTCGATTGCATGTCACACCATTCGCGAAGCTCTCTGAAACCGAGGAAGGAATCAAAAGCCAAGTGGAAAACTCCAACATGCAAGCCTCCAAAAGCTTGGCCAGAGAGCGCCAAGTCCATATTACGTCATGCATGTTACCTCAACTGCGAAGCTCTCAAAAACCAGCTTCACGGACATGCGTTAGAAACTCTCGCATGCAAGACCTCAAAACTTCCTCTGAAAGTGGAAACCCTAATTTTCATTTCAGCTTTAGCCTACTAGTTTCCGGAAATAGGCTAAATCCAAATGAAGAGTGTAGGGCTAAATTGGGGACATTACAATTTGATCTAGTTGTTTTGGATGATCCTGAAGATATTCTAGTTGAGAGATTTGTACCGTGTTCTTCATCATGGAAGTTACAATGTCAAACTTTTTGAAGACGGATCTTGAGCAACTAGCAAGTCGTTCTTCTGTGAAGATCTGGGATTGGAAGTGGACGGCACTTCTTTACCCTTTTCATTTGATTTCTGTCATTCTTCTTCTTTCTGTGCCTTGAAGTGCTAAGCACGTGTAGACACAAGCGTTGAAAATTTTTCATGATTCACCACAAGAGAGTGCCAACGGTATGCTTCTTTTTCTTTAATAATGGGTTCAAAGTATCCCGTTGCAGAGTCGCTATCGAAGTTGTCCGTCTGTGGTAAGACAACGTTCAAACTTTGTGTTGGTGCAAAATTAGAACTGGGAGCAGCTTCAATGTATTCCATGATTTGGATCATTCTCAGATTCTCAAAACATGTGGATCTGGTATGTGCATCAATGTTTTGGAAAAAACAAAATACTGCATTGTGTGCAGCTTCAATCATTGGTCTTGATGGAGATGTTGGCAATCATGGCTAAAGATCGTCTCTCTTTGGCTGGTACAGTTGTTGAACTAGAGATTTGATAGAATCTGTTTTCATCGATCCAAAAGTGATCATATTATCCTCCAACTTGATGGCCTGTTCTTGCGCACTCTTCAACTTTATTTCTTTTGCCGTCTTGAGGAGGCAGGCTATCTCTGACGGAAGAGCATTTATGAAACAGCTCATCAGAATCTTCAGTGATGGATCGAGTGTAGAAGACAGTCTTGTAACAAGACAATTAAATCTTGCTACAAATTCCCTCATGTGTTCATTGTGCTCCATCTTTGAATTTGCAAGCTAGGAAAACATTTTCATAGTTTCCCAACTTGTAATAACGCCTGGCTTTAGATGATTGAACTAGTCGGCAGCATTCCCAGCAAGAGTCTCCACAAAAAGACACACTGTGATGTCTTCATGTGCTACGTGCAAGACGGCGCAAGCCGTTGTGAACACGACATTTTGTTCATCCGGGTGTTGACTCCCATCGCCGTGAAATCGAGGAAAGTGCTTCCTTGACCCTTTAGGTAACTCATGATTTACCTCAAAATCCAAAGGTCCAATGACATTACCCCAAGGTAATGAAAGTGGACACCTCTGATTTCTATCATCATCGCTAGCATTATTATTGTTACCATCCATTGCTTCTTGTATGGATCATGCAATAGGATGCCGAAGGATCATTCCCGTGTCATAAAGTGTTTGCTTTTCTTGAATTTTTATGCCTCGTTGCCCCACGGTGGGCGCCATAAAACTGTTGGTGTTAAAATTCGCACCTCTAGAGTGTGTATTAGCAATGGACAGCTATGCACAATATTAACTGATCTTCAAATTAGGAGGAGAAGCTCCCTCTTTCGTTGTTATTGCGTAAAAAGTAAAGTGATCTAAGTTTCCTATCTTTTTACTCAGCGGCAGGGCACAAGGGTGATAAAACACAATGCGTTGAAGCTAAGGTTTTCTCTAGTTTCTACAGATCCTAACTACAACTAGGCTAAACTATCCTACCTCCTCAAGTAAAACAAAGCAAGAGGATGTGGGAGCAATATTTGGGAAATGGTTGGATCACTTGGACCGACTGTCTCTCAGAATGCATCCGAAGGCTTTGAACTTTCAGATCTACGCTGGAATAAAGTCTATGCAAGCAAACACTCATACGGTAAGCTAAGTCTCGGGATTCCCAAGGAGGCGACGACGCCTGTCTAAGGTGTAGGCTGAGATGTAGATTACTAGAAACGACAAAGAACGAAGAACTAGATATCAGGATTCCCAAGGAGCCGACGGCGCCTATTCGAGGTGTAGGCTGAAATATAGATCATAAAACAACATCAAACGATAATCCTTAATCTCCAAATTCCCAAAGTGGCGACGGCGCCTATCCAGGGTGTAGATTTAAACAATAGATTATAAAAACAAACGTTGATAGATCTTCAAACTTTGGATCAAATGGCTCATTGTCTTTTGATTTATTTCTTCAAACTCGCTCAATGATTTACAAATATTTGGGACAGCAAAGGTACGAAATCATACACTATGTGATCAAACCAAAAACCTCTTAGACAAAGAGTGAACAGATATTGACTTACAAGCTTGATGGCACAACAGTGAAGCAATTTTGTGTAGTAATAAAAGTTAAACAATAATGAGCAAGGCTGCTCTTATTTATAGAAGCTCAAAGGAGTAGGGAACCCTAAAATCTCCTTGAGTTAACACCTAGTTCTTGCCAATCTGCAAGATTTATTCCTATGTCTGAAATTAGGTAACCTAACAGTTAATTGGGAAGTCTACTTCAGTTAACTAATTCTAAACTAAAAGTGAACTCCAATATACAAAAGTGTCTCCAAAATAGACATGCACATTTGGTGGGACAGCAAGTTAACTTGGAAAGAGGCATCAAGTTAACTCCTATGTCATAAATACTATCTTGAGGGGTAGGACGTCCTAACTGATAGATACACCTCATCAACACGAGTCATCATTTCCTCTAACTAGTCGTTGACTACCTCTGCATCTGGAGATCATCACATGCCTTAACTGTCAATTCACTGCTTGTCAGCAACTTGAGCAATCCTAGAAATATCTACACACTTAAACTGGCAGTTCACTGACTGGTAACTCTAGTGGCTTCGTAACTGGAGTGATGGCCTCTATCTCTTCTACAGCTTTACACTTCTGACGCTTTCCTTGATTCTTCTCAATGGAAGAGTGTTGAATGATGAAACTGTGAAGTTTGATTGTGAACACTCTAGCTATGAGAAATGCTTATGAGCTTGCTACACACCCATAATTCCAATGGTATTCAACACTCTAAACTGGCCTTGAAAAGCTATCAGATATACGAGGTATGAAACCGTGTGAACTTTGAGTGACTACACCTGTCAAATTGTCTAAAACAACCATCGGGTGCACTTGATGCAGGTCGGTGTGAGCCATCCTCAAGGAATCATGAGGCAAGATCGATCTGGCCTTGAATTCAACCTAACAAAATTACATTTTGAAAACCTTGAAGATTGACAGTGCACACGATACTGTTCAGACAACTTTACTGCATCGACTAAAAATAGCTTCGCCGAGGGGTAATTTTTATCAAAATTTCTGAGACGTTGGTTTTGTTGGGAATATTTTTTGAATGGACCCAGAACGTCAGAAATTGCAAAAAGTTACATTTCCTTGTACATGCAAGAACCCCTCGGGGCAGAAGTTTTAGAAACAGCAAAAGCTTATTTTTCCTAGAAAAATCTGACACATGGGTATTGTAGGCACTTCGGAGCTAAACAAACCCAATTTGTCTGTTTTTTGAAATTGTGAGTTTTTTCAAAAACCCTAAAAAAGGGGGCAGTGAGGCAACTTTCTCTGGAAGAATTTGGCACGTGGGTTTTATGGCCAATGTTGTGCTGATCATACCCAGAAGGCCAGATCTATGAAGAACTATTGTTTACTTGGACATGCAAGAAGATCTGAGACTAGAATAGAAGAAATGTGAGGGTGAGAAGCTAGAAGAAATATGAGGGGGAGAAGTTAGAAGTTATAAACTGCCTCCCTGAATCTTCAAGAAAATTACACCTGGAGATGTAAACTTTGAAAAACTACTCCTCTGTGCAACTTGTTCTTGAAAACATGAAGAACGCTGAGAATGGCTCTTATCAGATCTTCAAATGGCTTTGCAAAGAAAAATATGTGTTTGAGCTCTTCAACCTGCAAGAAATAATGAATAATGATGCCTAGGCTTGATAAATAGTGATTTGGAGTTGCAAGCACTACTTAGGGCGTCCATATCCTGATTGGGGAAATAACCTCCGTGATCTGCAATTAACTGAAACATCTCCACCCGATTTGGGACGTTTGAGCATGAAGGAGCTTTCAAAATATCTTAACTCAAGTCAACTGGGGCCTATTTTGACTTTAGGCGTCCAAGTTGGAGAGTTAGAGAAATTTTTAATATTCTCATCTTTTCATGTGACAAAGTGCCTTTGTTTGATCCCTGATTCCGGTTGCTCGACCAATCCTAAAGGCTTGCTGACCGATTCACTGCAGAGTTGGATCAACTCTAAAGAGATGTCCTTGGGAGCTGTAAACCATAAAACCTGAATCTGGTGCCTCAATTTCTTGGATGCTTTTTAATTCCTCCAGTTTGACCCTCTGTGCTTTGATTTGAGATCATCGATGACTAACGATTCTCGTGAATGCGTTGAGATATGGAATGGATAACCAGTTTGATTTCGGAAAGGATGACTGGCATCGCATATTCTAAAGGTTGATTTAGAGGTCTCAAAAGTTTTGGCGCCCCTAGCCTGCAGGGGGGCTTTTGACCTTTTGTGCTGTAATTTTCACTTTGCAACCTTTCACGAACAACTCCAATTCGATCTTCGTCATTGGATGTTTGATTTTTTTGTTGAATCTGCTAACAAAGTCATTACGGAGATTGATCAAGACGGAGGACTTCCTGCAAGTTACGAAGCTTCAAGATGACATCTGATTGTCCAAAAAGTTGGGCACTTATTTCTAGAAAGGTGCATTTTCTTCAACACTTAGCCAATTCTTCATGTCCTTTAATTTTTCTTCGCCTCCAACGTTTTACACTTGATCTTTGTTTGTGAGTGCTTGACAGGTCCTGTGAGCTTGCAACTAGATTGATCGCGAAGCTGAAAGGATGTTGAGCAACTTCCTTGGAGAAAGCAGTTGCTAAAAAGTTCATTTAGTTGCCTAAAATGATGGGCGCCCTTGGCTAGCAGGGGCGCTTTTTCCTTGATGTCCACTGATTTACCCTCCATTTCACATGCTCAAACAATCAACAGCTGTCATCGTTTGATATGTCTCGTGGACTAGCAAACAAGTTCTTTGCAAAGCTGAGCTGATGCAGGGAGAACACCTGGAAATAACCTACTCAAAAACTGGCATCTGAATAGTCTTATTCTTGGGCACCCCTGAGCTACAGGGGTACTTTTTCCCATGTTTTGACTACCATCTTTGATGATACTTACTTTCAGCATCTTTTGTCTTCGCCTTCGTTTTCCGGTGATTGATGAATCAGGTGAACTTGCTTGATGATGTGTTCGAAAGCCAACAGAATTTAGAAGAGGGGGACCGGTAACACGGTTGGTAACAACTGTAATTGGCCCCTTTGATCCATGGGCACCCCTGGCCAGGAGGGGCGCATTTGGCTACAGATTCATCATTTTCTTGAAGGTTCTCACCTCTTTGCGCTTCGCGTTCACCATTGTAGCCTGACTGGTTTGATTATCGTTCTCGATGACGCAAACGCTCACTGTAGCGATTGCTTTCAGCATGTTCCGTGTATGGGTGCTTGAAAAATTCACTAAGGCATTGACTGCGTAGCATCTTTCTTGTAGCAAGGCGTGAATCTTCCAAACTTAGAATATTTTCAGCATTTTTCAACCTTTGAATATCCCCTCCATCGTGACGCATCTTTTCGAACATTTTTTGCCATGGATTCTTCCTTGAAGCTTTTGAAGCTTGGATCTCAACCACTAGAGTAAAACAAACTTTTTGGTGATTTTGACTTGACCAATGTGATCGTGAAATCAAATTATCCTATCAAAATCATTTTCAATTATTTCTGGAAAGGTCCTATTTTTTAGGGTTTTCCTAAAAATAGGGATTTGAAACCCTAATTTTCAAATTTTCATAAATTTGCAAGTATCCTATTGACAATGAACCCACAAAAATCCCATGTTTTGTTTGACCTAAAATTGGCTTTTGATAACAATTTTACATGATTTAGACCATTTTGATTAAAATGCCTTATTGAAGCAAAAATTTATTTTGGGTACAACAGACTGCAAATGAATAGCATCATTTTGTATTGATAATTTGTGACAATCATGGTGATAATTCTTTGAAACCTCGAGTAATCTTTGTGTACTCTATGCATCCATTAACCAATTGTTCATTTGACGCATTACTAGCACTACATTGGAAACTTCATAAATATATTTGATTTATTAGAAAGCAACAAAGCTAATAATTGTGCTGGTTGTGATGATTTCAAATATAGGAATACACAGTATATCATCCCAAGATTCATGGAACATCAAGCTTCCCCTCATATAGTTGGTGTGAAATAAAATGTGCACAAATTGAATATATTTTTATACAGAACAGAAATGTTAGTAAAGACAATGGTAAAAATTCTAGATTGTTACAACCACCATAAACTAAAACAAAAAATCAAGAAAATGAAACAAAACCATCAATGCAATAAGATGAGAAAAGTAAAAATAAAAGTTAATAATGGTATCACTATCCAAAAAGTTACAAGTCATAAAATGTTTTGCTCAATACGTTTGTTATAGCAATACAATAGTTAATTTGTAGTGAAGCATACCAAGTGCAAAGGTTTGCCCAACCATCATACATCCAACCTGATCGTCACCTATCAATAAAGTGAGAATAAACATGGACTTGAAGTAAATATAATTGTTTGACCATAAAGACATACAGCATAGAAATGAAATATAAATGCCTAATAAAGTGAAATAAAACAAGTAACTACATTGAAAGAGAAGCATGAATTTCAAAAATAGATCATTTTTAGTAGGTGCACAAACGGATTTCTTACTTCCCAAAAAACTAGGTCTAAATTATCCCACTGCAAATCTTCACCTTAACTGTACTCACTGAGTGCATTTATTGCCTTAAGTATAACTGATGAAAGAAAACATTCTCATACACGTTGAAAACACATAGAATGAGTTCCACCACTCTTTTGGGTACTATGTTGTAAAATTGGATGCAAGGTTGTCCAACAACTACATTTGAATTTTAAAAAGTAATTACTTGATTATGCACTGCCTTTCCTTTACATACACACACATGGTGGCAACAACCATGATCACATCCGGATATGAACATATAATATTAAATGTGTCTCTAGTTAGCTATAGGTTGGACACATAAATATATCGAGTTAAACAAACAAAAACTACAGAAGTAGAGTATGAGCATAACTAGACCTATCATAAACAATCATCTTTATGATGGACTCACTATGAAATCCCTACATATAAAAATTTAGCTTGGTAATGTTAAAGAGGATCAACCAATGATCTTGATGAGATTGATCCTGAATCAGGATGGATTGTAGTCAATGATGAGCCAATGTTTTCATATGAGGATTTGGTCATCTCGAATGAGACATTAAATGAATGTGATTGAATGTAGGAGAACTAGGATATTGGAGGTTAAACTTCACATTTTGTAGCCTTGGAGCCTCTTTATGTTTTGTGTTTTCGTGTTTTGTGTTTGTATTGTAAATTTGTAATTTTAACTGACACATTGAATCTAGGCTTTAGGCAATGTTATTAAATTTAAAGACTTGTAAGATTGAAACAAAGTTGCTTTTAGGCATACTATGTTTGTTTTGACCAATACACACTATAGTTACTGTTGTCACATGAAATTGCACCCTGCTGGTTTGGGAGCAGGAGTTGTAATAAGTTCTCCTGAAGGACAGTTGTATCCATTTGCATACCACTTGCAATTTGAATGTACAAACAACACAGCGGAATATGAGGTGCTTTTGCTAGGTCTCGGAAATGCAAAGGACATGGGTATCAAACATCTTAAGGTCGAAGGTGATGCGGAGCTCATTGTGAAGCAAGTCAGAGATCAATTCAAAGTGAAAGCAGATTGTCTTCGACACTATAGAAATAGGGTGTGGAATGCAATAGATTGGTTCGAAGCTTTTGATATCAAGTACATTCCACGTCTAGAAAATAGCAGAGCAGATGCCCTCGCGGTGTCAGCTTCACTTTTCATGCCACATTTTGACTTCCGTCAGAATGCATTTTCCATTGAGTTAATATACAGGCCAGCTGTACCTAACAACAGTGATAATTGGCAAGTCTTTAACGACAATGATCACATTAAGGAGTTTCTTGTTATGGGAGATAATTTCAAAGAATTGTTCTTTGAGGGAAGTTCATTTGACTACAGAAGGTGAATGTGGTCCCGACATACCAAAAGATTGTTTGAAGACAAAGCGAGTCTAGAAGAACTCATCCAGCAGTTAATCCAAACAGGAAATAAATCAGGCTCTGGCTCTGAGAATGATTTTGACGCAACGATGATACATACAAGATCGTAGAAACTCACAAAGAACTCACACATCAACAACATTGAATGTTTTGAATGTTTAGGCTTGTTAATTTGGGTACATGCTATACTGCTGAGGAGAGCGAGAGGTTCATCTCTTTGTTCAAGCAATACCGAGATGTCTTCGCCTGGTCATATGAAGATTTGAAAGTTTTTACACCAAGAGAGTTGTCTCATACAATTCCTCTTCAACCTGAAGCGAAGCCCTTCAGGAAAAAGCAAAGACATTACAATCCGCGGATTCAAGATACCATCTACGCGGAAATCCAGAAAATGGTGAATGCGAAGATCATCTTTCCAATTCATCACTCTACCTGGGTGTCGAATATAGTTCCTGTGCGCAAAAAGAACGGAGAAATCAGAATTTGCGTCGATTTCAGGAACTTGAATCAATCATCGCTCAAGGATAATTATCCTTTGCCGATCATGGAGCACACCTTGCAGACGGTTACCGGTTCAGAGATGCTGTCCTTATTGGATGGTTTTTCTGGTTATAATCAAATTGCAGTAGCTGAAGAAGATCAGTTCAAGACGGCATTCACAACCCCATGGGGTACATTTTCCTATGAAAGAATGCCCTTCGGCCTCATCAACGCCGATGCTACATTTTAGAGAGCCATGGATTTGGCATTTGAAGACTTGAAGAATAAAGTAATTGTTCTCTATCTAGACGACCTCACTGTTTTCTCAAAGACACGAGGAGATCATTTTTCACATCTAGGGAAGGTCTTCGAGAGATGCAGATACCACAAAATATCATTGAATCCCAAAAAGTCTATGTTTGCGGTGACAGAAGGCAAGTTGCTTGGCCACATCGTCTCCAAGGAGGGAACTCGAATTGACCCGAGCCGGGTTGAAGCTATCTGAAGTTTGTCTCTTCCAACAAGCAGAACAGGGGTACATTCTTTCTTTGGTAAGGTAAATTTCATACGAAGATTTGTACAAGATTTTTCTGAGTTGACTAAAGATATATCTGCTATGATGAAGAAGAAGACTGTTTTCAAGTGTACAGAAGAAGGCAAGAAGGCGTTTGCAGCAATAAAAGAAGCCATTAGTCGAGCTCCAGTGCTAGTTCGTCCTGATTTTAAAAAGGAATTTATCCTTTATTGCTATGCATCAGAGCATACTCTGTCTGCCATTCTGACACAAAAGTTAAATGAAGAAACTGAATCTCCAATAGCTTTTATGAGCTGCAGTTTCAAGGACAGTGAATCAAGATACTCTTAGATTGAAAAGAATGCCTATGTAGTGGTTCGAGCAGTAAAGAATTTCAGATTTTATATTTTGACTTCTCACACCATTATATATGTCACAGATCCAGCAGTAAAAAGCGTGCTAACTCAACAAGAGATGGGCTCGAAGAGAGGAAACTGGGTCGCGAAAGTGCAAGAGTATGACTTGGAGATCAAGCCGACCAAACTCGTCCGTGGGCGAGGTCTTTGTTAATTGATAGCAGAAGATGGTGATAAGAAGCTTCAAGCCAAAGGTATACCTGAGATTGAACCTAAA
Organism: Sequoia sempervirens; assembly: GCA_007258455.2. Lineage (NCBI taxonomy): Eukaryota > Viridiplantae > Streptophyta > Pinopsida > Cupressales > Cupressaceae > Sequoia > Sequoia sempervirens. The sequence continues at coordinate 44,320 of VDFB02123688.1, read as the reverse complement.
ATTAAAGAGGATCTTCCTATGGTCTTATTAATTGAATCTTCGGGAGAATGGTTTATTGAGATATGGTATTACCTAACATACGGTGATTGTCCGAATCACCTAAACAAGCAACAAAAAAGAACGCTAAAGCTGAAAGCACAGAATTATGTAATCTTCAACAACATTTTGTACAAGCGGGGGCTTGACGGAACATTTTTGTTGTGTGTCACCAAAGATCAACAACGGTGTTTGCTGGAAGCTTTCCACAATCAAGCATGCGGTGGTCACTTTTCTTCGAAGGTGATAGCTTTTAAAATCTTGTGGGCACAATTCTTTTGGCCGACTATGTTCCGTGATGCATATGAGTGGGTACACAAATGTCAGTTGTGTCAGCAATTTGTTGGTAAGGCGAAGTTAGCAGCCGCTCCTCTCAGGCCAGTTGTTATTGATGCTCCATTTCAGCAATGGGGTTTAGATTTTATTGGCCCGATCAACCCACGATCTAGCAAGGGGCATATTTTTGTCCTTACAGCCACTGATTATTTTACTAAATGGGTTGAAGCCATTCCCACCAAGCGAGCTACGTTCGAGGTCGTGTGTGAGTTCTTGAAGGAAAACATTGTCACGCGCTTCGGGGTGCCTCGCAAAATTGTGATAGATAATGCAACGTGTTTCTCATCCGAGGAGCTAATGGAGTTCTGTTTTGATCACAGCATTACTTTATCTCATTCATCAGATTATTACCCACAGGGTAATGGACAAGCTGAATCTTCAAATAAGAACATTGTCACAATTATCCGCAAGTTGGTTGATTCCAGTCAACAAAGTTGGCACAAGAAACTTTATGATGCTCTCTGGGCCAATAGAATTACTCCAAAGAGAGCCATTGGTACCTCACCCTTATCCTCTTGTATGGTACAAAAGCAATGATACCTATCACATTGGAGTTGTCCGCTTTGCAGCTGGCAACCGCATTAGAGGATGAAGAATTCACAGATCCGATCCAGAAACGCATCTTGTACCTGACAAAGCTCCAAGAAGAAAGGGTGGAGGTAGTAGATAGAATCACTCAGCACCAGGAGTGGGTGAAGAAAAATTTTGACAAGAAAGCTCGCCAACGAGATTTCGAGGTTGGAGACCAAGTCCTCCTATGGGATAAGAGACATGAGCCCAAGGGAATGCACAAAAAATTTGATTCCTTGTGGCTGGGACCTTTCAAGATTCACGAGCCCGCAGGGGAGAACACCTATATTCTCTCGCGCTTGGATGGAAGTCTCCTCCCTCTACCACACAGCGGGCAGTACCTGAAGCACTTCGTCCCTTTGAGGGTGGAGTAAGTTTTCTCAAGAACAACCTTTGTAAATATTTTTCCTTGTTTTTCGTGATGTGTTTCCCCTTTCCGTGATGTTTTCGTTATGTTGTATTTCCCTTTTCCGTAACAGTCCTGTCGTGTTTTAGGTGATTAGGAGTCTTGTTTTAGGTGATTACTAGGGAAGTCCAACTATTAGGTGATTTCTAGGAAGTCCGGTTTTAGGTGACTTAGGGAAGTCTTGCAAATAGGTGATTAGGAATGATGTTGACTCCAATACCCAATGGACAAGGCAGTGGTCTTAGCTCAAAACTCCAGAGATTCTATGGTTGTCCTATGCCATAAGTATCCACCATGGTCCCCAAACAGAGCCAATGTTGTACCCCAAAATTAAAATTTTTGTTACACTTAGACATTTTGAAGAAATGAGTAAAAGTCTTGTTAAATCAGTCAAAAAGGTCAAAATTTGGGTGTGCATGTCTTGCATGAGGGGTTAAAACGCAAAATTTTCAAAATCTAACGATCTGGGTCTGCTCAAAGCAAAGTGATCTACAAAACCCAGATCTCAATTTTTCATCCCTACTTTTTAGGAAAATTGCTATTTTTAGAAATTTTCTAAAAAGAGTAACTTTTTTTGGGTTTTTCTGGGTTTCTTTGGAAACGGATACTGGCAAAACTTTCTAAAAATAGAAAGTTGGTCCGTTAGAGTTCAAACTGATTTTGATTGGCTCAAAATACTTCCATATCAGGCTGGTGTAGTCAAAATCTCAAAATAATCAGTTTTGCCCTACTAGGTCTATTCTGCTTTTTGAAGAGCATAACAGGAGCTCTGAGGTCATTAATGGAGGTCATTCAGCTGCCAGGCGTCAGATTCAACACTCAAAGCATTCAACAGAAGGCAAGTTGGTAAGCAAGCATGAAGAACGAAGAAGGTGAAAAAATGTGAAAATTTTCTAACACTGGTTGACTTGGGCGCCCCAAGAGAGAATAGGCGCCCATCTTTTTAGGGCACTAAAAGTTGAAATTAGGGTTCACGCTTCTAATCAAAGTTGCTCAGTTCTCTACCAGCTCCGCAACGAATCCAACGCTGCAGTCATCAGATTATCCAGTCATCCGAGATTCGAGGCCGAACAGAGAGGATTCACAAAGAAGTCAGAATGAAGAACATGAAGACCATCAAAATTTGACTAAGTATGAGAACTTTGGGCGCCCCTGGTGAAGAAGGGCGCCCAGCTTTTTGGAGCACCTAACTCAGCAGTTAGGGTTTGTGAATATATTCGATCTCTTCAGTATTCAGTCAGCTTCGCCACGCCTGTCTCCGTTACATCATCCGACTACCCAATCTCCAGTAGATTCAGAGCAAAGTGGAATATACAAAATGAAGGTTTCAAACTTGAAGATGAAAATCAGATGAAAATGACTAAGTCTGAAGGTTTTTGGCGCCCCAGGAGAGAATAGGCGCCCAAGATTTCAAGGGGCAAAACAGAGGAATTTGCAGATGTGGCTCTAACATGATCTGTTCACAGTTGATCCAGCTCTCCAACGAGATATTCGGCGTGTCAATCGGAGGTTGCAATCGCCAGATACGAGAGGCTGAACATAGGGTGAAACAAGAGTGAAGTTTCAAAATTCAGAAGCAAACGTGAGAAAGTGAAAAATAAACTTAGTGAACTTAGGCGCCCCCAGCCAAGAAGGGCGCCCAAGCTTTTGAAGCTCCAAAACTCATTGTTTGACAAAGTAGCTCCCAGAAGACCCTTGACAATATCTCCTCAACTTCGCAACGAACATAATCATTAGTCAATCTGAGGCCCGGATCACCATATTCGACATGATCATCTATAGAAGAGGAGTTAATTAAGAAATTGAAGATCATCAAAAATGGCTAACTCTGGACAAAATGGGCGCCCCTGGAGGAAAAAGGCTCCCATGAATTCGAAGGTCAAAATGAAGTTTTTAGCCAAAGACGCCTCCAGAACAATCTTCTCAGAATGGGTCAAGCTCCGCAATGAATCCTTCAGCTCGCTCATCAGATTGCTCTGCAAGCCAGAAATCGAGGGCAAAGTAGGGGGTCAAAATCGTGAAAAGTTGAAAATATCAAAAAAATGACTAACACTGCTTGAAGTGGGCGCCCCTAGCCAAGAAGGGCGCCCAACTTCTCATGCCTTAGAGAAATTTGCAAAATTTTCAAGAAATTTCAAAATTGTAAGGAGATGAGGACGTCCAAGTTCAATGAAAAGAGATTTTTAGGGTTTTGAGGATGAAAGCAAAAGAAAGCAAACCTATTTCAAAACCCTAAGTCTATTTAACACCTCTCTTTTATGTAATTTTCATTATTTTTGCAGGTAGCATTCAAAGGAGAAAGTTGGAGCAGCAAGTTTGAAGAAACTTTTCAAAATTCAAGAGCTCAGTTTGCTGGTTATTCATCAAATTTTTCAGATCACCAACATAAACCCTTGCTTTTTCAAGCTTTTACATCCAAAAGATCAAATTTTTCAAAGAGAAGGCCAAGGTTTTCAATTTTCAGCCATCTGGGTCTTTTCACCTCATTCTTCTGAAGAAATTTTCAAGAAACTTCATCAAGTTGCAGCAGCTTCTTTTTATTTGCATGTCAGTGAAATCCTCAGTGCATTCAGTTTTCAATCATCTAGGTCCTCTCAAATCAGCCTTCTGAAGAAAACCCATATCACAGCTTTTTTCAAGAAAATTTCAAATCCTAGGGTTGGCTACTTTTTCGATCAGTCATCAGGGTTTTGCGAATCTAATCAACTGGGTTCGTTTATAATTGCATTCTGAACAAAACCCAGGTGCCATCTTTTTTCGTGAAAATTTGAAGAAATTAGGGTTTGTTGCTTTTTCAGTATAAAATTAAAAAAATTTCGAAAACGGACAATCTGGGTTGTCTTGCAGCGAAATTCTGAGCAAAACCCATATCTCAGAAAAAATTTCAAAAAATTTGTCTGTTAGACTAAGAAAAATCAGCATTCTAAAAATAGTAAGTTGCTCAAAACTTGTCTGAACCTAGGCGTGTTTACAGTCATTCTTCAAGGTTTCCGAAATGGAGTACACTCCCAATGTTTTCAAAACTGAATCAGCTCTCTATCATGATTACATCAAAACAGCTGAGACAGACTTGCATCATATCAAGCCAATGTTTGATCTACACACTTTGGAGAGCGCAGGCAACACCTCAATAAGAAACCTAGGACACTCTGGACTCCTCGCAGCAGCATCTATTCCTATATCAGTTCAGAGTCTTGAGTTCGTAATCGCTTGCATCAAGCATTACAACCCGGCTACAAGGGAGATTCAATCAATTGATGGCAGGATGATTTGCAGTTTGAAGCCTGATATGATCGAGAAATGCTTTTCCATTCCCCCTTGGCCTAAAAGCGTCACTATCTCAAAGGGTGAATGTGAGAAGATATGGGAGATGCATAAGGAAAAATACAATAAGAAGATTATACTGAAGTGAATGAAAGAAAAACATAAGACTCTGCCAAGTCACACTTCCATGATGTCAGCAAAGTTTGAAAAGGCGGCCAATGAGGTCGAAGATTTCCTTAGGTCAGTTGCAGATGGTGAAGATATTCTAGAAAAGCGGGGTTTTGCTATTGATAGCATAGATGCACCGAACCGGGACACAATTTCTAATTTTCTAGCGGATGTGATCGAGCTTTAAAGCAGTTTTCTTCTAGAAGCTTTCTTCCCGCTTTCTTTCTATTCTTGGAATAATTCTTATCCATTCTTTGAGAAAAGAAAGAAGATAAACGTAATAGTTGGCGTTTCCCGCTTTTTCTGCTTTCTTAGGTGTTAGATGTTATCTTCTTTCTAGATTTACAAATAAAGCTTGCTTGCTGAGCAAGCCCTAGATTGTGAAAGAAAGGAGATTTTAGGGTTCCCTACTCCTCTGCTTGCCTATAAATAAGAGCCTTTGCTCATTAGTTTTCTTTAACAGTTATTGTGATAGCAAATTGCTGAGTCTCTTTTAGCCAGCAAGCTGTTATTCAGTGTCAGTTCACTTTGTGTTAGAACCATGCTAGTGATAACAAAACGCTGAGCCTATTGTGCCTTCTATTTGTTATTCAAGTGTTGTTCAATTGTTTTGTGATAGCGAATTGTCAAGTCTCTTTTAGCCACCAAGGAGTTATTGTGATTGCTATTTCTATTGTGTAAGAACAAGATTGCAAGCCTCTTTAGCTGCAATTTCTTGTTCCAGGCATGTTAGAAGTAAGTTTTGTTCCAAAAGTTTGAGTAATAAAATCATGAGCCTCCTTTGCCTTGATATAACATCTCAGATTTCCGTTATGTGTGTTCTACTTTTATGATCTTGATTTCAGCTTACATTGAAGTGTGTAGATGTTTGTTGAGAAAGAGCTTATAGAAGTATTTTGTCAGAGAATCAACCTTGTTAATTTCTAGTTTCTCTTGCTCTGCGTATTGCTTGAGAAGTTAGAAACGTCTTTAGCCTAAGTTAGTTGCAGTTGAAGTTCTTAAATCAGAAAATCTTAGCTGCGGCGTTTGTGTTTAATAAACCTTGTGCTCTAAGTTGATCAAAAAGATAGGCAACTTAGTTCTTAGTTTACTTTCTTACAACACCATCAGCAAGAGGGAGCTTCCCCTCCTAATTTGAAGAGCAGTTTTACTGTGCATAGCTGTCCATTTCAAATACGCATTCCAGAGGTGCAAATTTAAACCCCAACAATATTATAATTATAATATTTATATAACATTATAAATATTAAAATATAAATACTAACAATTTAAATATTATAATCATTATGATATAACAGATATTAAAAATATATAAAATTAATATAAATATTAAAACACAAACATAAAATAATATTATAATTATCGAATATAAAACTATAAATATTAAACGATTATGATTATGATCATTATAATATAGGGACATTACAGTGTGAGTTCCAAATTCAAGAGTATTCTATATGTATAAATGTATGTTTCTTTAATACAAATAAATGCACTTATGATATGGGAAGATATTGAAGAGCCCTATAGACTTCCATTGACTGAATAGACTCCAACGAATGAATCTTTAGATAAGAGAAATGCCTCCTATAGACTGCTAACACAATTATAGGGCAAGAATGCCAGGTTGGTGGAACAACCAAGAAAGTCCAATGAGGATTCAGTGAGGTTCGATGATTATTTCACTTCCCTGTACATATGCCAATCTCCATATGTGATTTAACTTGCGGCTGATATTATTGATGATGGCTTCATCAATTATCCCTTAATCGATAGTCAGCATAATCAAACAACTCATTTAGAAAGCAACGATTCAGTTAAAAGGTTAAGCAATCATCTTATAAAGAGGTGCGTCCTGTTGGGAAAAGACGACTCACACAAGAGACATGCCACTTGGTCAATCGGAGGTATTAAAAGGAAAAATCGTCCAAGCAATGGCATCGATTAGAACTTGAGAAAATTAATATAGTTTCCTAAACAGATTAAAGGCGCTCTAGGGAGCCATTGATCCTCTAGTTTGGCTGTAATTCAATTGAGGAACATTCAGATATTCAACCATCATTGAGTCGCATTGTTTAAGAAGGCTATATCAGAAACAACAAACTAGATAGGCCACCACTCATTCCATTTATATATGTGCATAAAGGCAGATAGATAAATCGGAAACTACTCCCTATTCATGGTGTGTGTTCTGCACTCTTAATATCACTATAATTTGCAGATTACATATATCTACCAGAATTAATATCAGAGATTCACTCCTCTATCCATTTATCACTATAATTTGCAGATTACATATATCTACCAGAATTAATATCGGAGATTCACTCCTCTATCCATTTATCAATTATTATTATCAATAAATATAAATACTAATAATCAGGTTAAGGCAATCTTGAAGCTTACCATTTAGAGCTACTATTGAAACTATTTATTCTAGGCCCATTGGAGTATTTTATTTTAGGTGATTAAAGCAAATCTAAGGTATATCGTTAAGGGGACATTACAAGTTAGGGGTTGTGTGGTTGCTAGTGTTGACAAGAGAGTTCCAAAAGGTACACATGCTGTACTTTTCTTCACTCAGAAGAGCACTTTGTAGACTGATAGACAAGCAAACAGGAACCTGGTATGCATTAACAGAAAAGTAGTGAACTCTCTTAGCCATTTGCCTGAGAATGATTCAATAGGACACAGATGGACACAAAAGTGGATCAGAAAGAGCAATTGGCTAGAACTAATTCCATCCTAGGAGCAACATATAACAGTGCAAGCAGATTCAAAAAGTCATGGCTGTCACACCCAACAGAATAACAACCCAAAGATGTCAAGTCCATTGTGCAGAATAGGTTAAGATAATGATATTATATCTTTGCAGCAAAGGGATTTGCATGTAAATTTGGTTCAGGTTAAACCACCATATCAGTCATATGGGCATAAACTAAGAAGGCAAATGGCAGGTAATAACTGTCATACAAATACTTTGAAAGCATAAAGAAACTGAAGGTTCACATTCAGACTTTCAAGGTTTGAGGAAATCTGAAAATAGAGATTAACTTACAGAAGTTTATGCAAGGAGCTGAGTGAAAATGCTTTCCTATGCCATGACCAGCATAACTTGTGTCAACATTATATCCATACTTCCCTGCAATATCACTTCATAAAACACATGAAAAAAAAGTTCATTTCATAAAACTGAAAAATAGGTTTATTAAAATAGAAGCCAGTTTCACTCAGAATCATTTAAAAATATCTACAGCTAATGTCAAACAGACAATCTGAATTTTGCATTTCATTTTCAAGTCCAATCTTGCTTGAGAAAATTATGCAGCAAGAGTTAGATTTTGACTACAATGGACAATACAATAATTCATATTTGCCAGAAATCACTTAGAAGGAATTAGCCAGTAATGTTCTGTCATGCTGTCATTGATGATATGGTCTATCATAGCCACATAAATTTGCAAAATTATTACCGACAAACATTAAAAAATGCCACCACTAAATAAGAAAACAGTTGTTTTTCTTCAAAAGATATACATATATTTTGCACCTACACATGCACAAATGCACACATAGATATGTATCAATGATCAATATATGCACACATATCAATATACTGAAGCAAGTAAAAAGAAAAAATCAACTCAATACATATAAAATCCACTGCACTGCATGCACTAACATTTATTTTAAGAACAATCACGTATAGCGTTGATTTCACATTTGGTCATTCTTTTTGAGCAGCAAATAGGATCTAGCTGTTCAATCATTTTTCTGTTATTGATGTGCTTATTTGCATTTGACATGTCAAGTACACTTTAATCTTAAGCCCTATGTTACTTGGACTAGCAACGAAAACTCATAGAGAATCATGATATCCCACAATTAAAGAAAAAGTGTACAGCTATGGTCTGAATGATGAGAAATAAATGGGACAAACTCATAGATTCTCACATGAATATTTTGCCAAGTTCTTTAAAGTCAACCCCTGGTCCACAAACAGAAATTGCCTTCTCCAAGCAGTCCTCTGTCACCTGCATCAGAATATAGATTATTATAAAACTCATGTAATAAATTAAACTGTCAATGAATATTTCTTGTAAGAAATGGAATGAATTATGTTTGTATCTAAATATCATGGTTCTCACTGAAAGCTAACACTATCAAGTGTATAAACCAGTATTCTTTATGATCTGTAATGTCCCCTGTTTCAGCATGATCTTGTTTTGCGATGGTTAGCTTTTTATTGGACTCTCGTAGGCTAACAGGTTGGGTTAGAGGGTCAGTGGTACTTTCTGGAGAGTTGGATTGTTCTTGTTTTCAGTGGACAGTGATTGGATCACAGCGAGCGTTGGCATTCCAGGAGTTCACAGCTTCTGACGACACGGGATTATCCTGAGTTTTGAGCGTATTATGGAATTTTAAGTGATTAAGTTAATTATTTAACTTATACGCCTTTTATTAAAGTCACATTGACTTTAATAATATTTTTTATATCACTTAAAATGTTCAAAAGAGGGATTTAATATTTTAATGGCTTAAAATATTAAAAGTGCGCCAAGTATTTAATTCATGAACTATTGAGATGAATTAAATATTAATTAAAAGTTTTTAAAACCTAAAAGTGGCGTATCTTTATGGAAATGCGTGCCTTTGCATAAAAGGACATTTCTGGCAATTGAAACTCATAACTTTGACTATTTCGAATTGCCTTGTGCATTTTCTTCTGAGCATTCTCCTGTGACCAGGGTTTGATCATTTTGTCCATTGGAGAACGGAAAACTCTTCAGTGTTGAGTACTCTTGAGGCTGTGAAAGATCAGCTGAATCAGTACAGTTGAGGGCTTCACACAGAAGTTCTACAGTTGCAGACAGAGGGATTTTATATGCAGTTGTTTGTCTTTTGCAATAACTTGAGGGTTTCTACTGGTGGCGCCTTTTCCACAGCTTCAGAGATTTTCTTTCAGAGATTCTATTCCTTTCTTTCATGGCCGTACGGACTGCCTTGGTTTTTGTGCCTTGAGAAAGGCGTGTGAAGTAAATAAGAAAAACGCCTTCTTTTTGTGAGGTTTTTAGCTTCCATCATTGGCGCCTAGTCTTTTCAGAGCATTGTGACTAGTTTCTGCGCAGGAGAATCTACTTCTGGAGACATGGCGTACTTGCATGCTTGATTTCTTCAATTCCAGCTGTAGATCTGGCCAGTTCTTTATTTAAAATAATCTGGAGCCTTCTTGGTATGTTTATCATTCTTAATCTATCTGTTGGTGTTAAATAATACATTCTGTACTTTCATTTTGAAGAAATAAGATTAAATTCATCTTTTATGAGCAAAAATATGCTGCGCCCCTTCTCTTCTGTCTATTAAGATTTCTCTAAAAAACTTTAAAAACACATTTAAAGACTTAAGAAAAGAGGGTTTTGAGCTGAGAGCCAGCAGGCTCATCACATGATCACTGCTGATGATTGGTCAGGATTATGACAGTTACTTGTAGAAGGTAGTCCAGGGCACCAAGTCATTTAACAGGCAACCAGAAATAGACAACACACTGCAAGCTAGCTGATGCCCCTTCAGGGATCTTGCTAAAGTTCTTATGGGAGCAACTCAATTTTCCTCATAATATTTTAGAAAATAATGGTTCATCCTTCATCCAACAACTTAATGTCAGCTTTCTATGCCAGATTGTTAACATTTTAATTTGTTTTTCTGGAACAACACAAAACAGAACATCATGTGAGGTAAAACCTTTCTTCGAATTAGAAGGGGAAGCTCCCTTGTAAACTAAGAACTTAACTAAAATCCTAGAATACCAAACAATGAACAAAATCTACGGCTTTTCACATGCACAAGGTATTTTTTCTCTAGAGTTTTAAACATGCAATGCAAAAAAACTTTAATTGCCCTATCTTTTTGTTTCTTGGGTATGAGGACAAAAATGAAACAGTGCACCTACTCAAGACAAGATATTTTAACATTTTGTGCATGCTAGCTTGTTTTTTATGTAATGTCCCTTTCTTCCACCTGATCATTATAAGCTTTATTTAGCCTATTCTAGGGTTTCCATAGGCTAAGTGGAGCTGGTTAGGGGACTCAGGGCCTGTATTGGGCTTTGTGGTGTTTTTTGGAGTTTTCTGGCAAGGGTTACTATTTTTAGCAGTGACCATTTTTAGCACTTACTATTTTAGAAGTTGCTATTTTAGTAAGTTTTATTTTTAGTAGCTAGTCTCGACCTCTGTTTCTCCAACAATGCAATCTTTCCTATTATGGCATTGATGAGTTCTAAGGGTGATTAAATTAATATTTATATTTTCGTTACTTAAGTTTTGTTATAAAGTTACTTTATAGCTTAAGTGGGGTTCATGTGTTCATAAAGGGACCCCCTTGACTCATGCCTAACAAAAAGGTGGCTCAAGTTGTTTATAAAAAACTAAATTTTGAGCAATTGCTATTTTTAGTAAGTGTTATTTTTAGCAGCTAGTCACAGCCTCTATTTCTCCAACAGTGCAATATTTCCTATTATGGCATTGGTGAGTTGTAAGGGTGATTAAATTAATATTTATATTTTTGTCACTTAAGTTTTGTTATAAAGTTGCTTTATAACTTAAGTGAGGGTCGTGTTCATAAAGGGACCCCCTTGACTCACGCCTAGCAAAAAGTGACTCATGTTGTTTTTAGAAAACTATTTTTTGTCTCTAGAAGTGGAACTCCAAGTTTGAGGGAGACATAAGGAAAAATTAAAAATAAATCAAAGGGACTCATTGGAGGGAAAGTGAAATTTGAAAAGTGTTGTCCTAATTTCCCCTCTTCTATTTATTCATCTTTTGGCCTCTCATTTCATTATTTCTATTTTGGCAACATAATGTATGCTGCTAGATTGTCTCTAAGTTTCCATTTCTGCTGGATGAGGACGAAAACCCTCATCTCTAGTTGTTGGTTTCGGTGGTGAGAGACCCACCCTAGCCGGTTGGAGTGATTCCACCTCAGGAATCACCTTTGCATTTACAAATTTCATGTGCTTTGACAATTTCGTTGAGTTCGAAAGAAGATGTTTTCAGTATTTTGATATGGGAGTGAAGATTTTGGTTTGATGAATGTTTTGTATCTTTCCAGAGTGTGTTTGGAGCTGTTTGACACTCTTTTCAGAGGTCTGATATACTTTTCTGAGTTCTAGAAAAGTACATTTTCACAGTGGCTGGAAGCACTAATTTGCTCATAACTCCATTGGTGATTGGAAACTCATTCTGGCCATTGTTCCTAAAGATCCCTCTCTGTTGGGCACTTCATTTAGAGCATTCATTTGTATTTCTTGGTGGAGAACTGAATTTTCTAGGCAAATTGCCCTCCTTCGGAATCATGCCAATTTCTGGAAGTTGACCTACAGCTGTTAATTTTGGTCTGCACTTTTCAGGGGTCTGTTCCAGCCTTAAAAAGGGTCCTTATTGGGTGAAGAGTGTGCCAAACGATAATCACTATGTTGGAGTTTGATAGCTCTTGTTTGGGGTCCATTCCATGAAGAGATTATATGTGTAATGCTACTTCATTGTGTGACTAGAAGGTGCATTCTAAACTAATATCAGGTCTGATACAAACTTCTAAAAGTCTGATTTCAGTTATTGTATGATGTCAAGTTTGATTTGCAATGAGTTTAATATATTATAATGCAAATATTTGTTTATTCCCTTTCTATGTTTTGATCGCAATGTATGCATTCAAACATATTGAATGAAACTAAAACAAACACAAGCTGCACCTCAGTCTCGTTCTTGAAACAAACTAAAAAAAAGTCATCGGTGGTTGTTACAGTGGTATCAAAGCATATCTTTCTTGCCAGCCTATGTGAGTCATCAATAAACAACGGTGTAACCTTCTATGAGTGAGAGGGAACGAAGGTATTTTCAAAGAGAACAGAGGAAAGCACATTAGCAACACCCACAGGTTCTGGAAGGTGAAACAATTTAAGGTGTTCTCAAGGCACATTGGGAGTCTTCACAGGGTTCAGAGAGTGAGATAGCTCCAGGGGGTATTGAGATGCATCAGGACCATCTAAGTGAAGGGGATAGTTCTCTAGGGAACATGGCTGAAAGAGGTAAGGGTAGAGCTGGTTCAATTAGTCCTACTGCAAGAATGGAGAAGAAGTTCGATATGATGATGGATATGCTGTCTCAATTGTTGGGGAAGATTGGGCAAAATTTGATAGTAAACAACTCTCATAACAACACACAAGGCAACCCAACAAATAATGGGGACAGCAGCTCCACATATCAGCAAGGGCGTAATGGAGGACAGCATATAACAACAGGATCAAACACTTTTTCTAGACCTCTCCAACCCTCATTTATTCTTAAGGAAACACCACAAAATTGGCATGGCACTTCCCTACCTTTGGTGGATGAGTTAAGAAATACATATGCTGAATATGATACACTTCCAGAGGCTCTAAAAAAAAATTTATCTTTCGATGAGTTTGTGGATCAAAAGAGGAAAAAGGGTGGTGGTAGAGCTAATCACAAAAGACCAGCAGTTCAAAAGGACCTAAAGCAGGCATTGTGAAATATTCCGAGCCAAATTTTTTCAACTTTTTCAATTGCAAGTTACAAACAATACGCACCCGTTAAGGTTAGCTCTAAACCAAAACGATGCTGAAACAACTCTAACCAGAATGTACACCAGGATCCCGATGTGGGCAAGGTGTGAGCATTGGTCAGAGGATCTGAATTGAAATGCTTATGCAAAAACTCTAACCAAGAATGTGCCCGCGAAGGACGATCATATGGTCAGAGGATCCCTACCACTAATAAGCTGAAATAACTCGACGTCAAGAATGTGCTTTCCAAACCGAGATGGAATGGGAGCTACCATATGACGGAGATGCTAAGAATTACAATGCGGTTAAGGGAAATAAGCTAGAATGCAGAAAGTAACTCGACACCCAGAATGTGCTTTCTAACCCGGAATGGGAAAGGAGCTACCATAGGGCGGAGATGTAAGATATTACAAGGCAATTACAGAATGTAAAGATGAGCATTACAAATCAGATAATTAAGCAAGATTAAGAACTGCTGCCAGTACTACTGTCAGCTTACAATATGATAGAGAATTCGCCTGCCAAGAGCATAGAGTTAGAACAATTCAACGAGCATTTAGATATAGAATTCTCCTTGCTTAATGGAAATACCAAACTGATTTCTTCTCTCAAAAACCAGATTTAAGATTCTGATCAAATCAGATCTGCACCTTTAAATGCAAAACCAGCAACCCTAAAATCCACTAAAATGCTCACAACTCACTCAATACTTGTCAGAATGACATGAGACTTGATGCAAACGAATGCTAGGATGATGACAATGAAGACTAGACAAAGAAACAGCTGACAAATTGAAGTATTTTTTTTTCTAAACACTTGCCAGGCGGAACAGAATGGTACAGCCTCTAGAAATGTTCTACCAACAAGATAAAATCAGATTCTTCATTATAAATCACCAAAATTTGCACAAATGGGCGCCTAGGGCATAGAAATGGTTCTAGCCAATACCCAGAATGAATATATTTTTATTTTTTGACTTATGAGCAAATACAACATGCAGCTATACTAAATCAGCAACTCCAGAACTTCATTAACATGCTAGAAATTGAACTACAAATGCAAAATAACTACTACAATGCAAAAATCCACTCAACTACAAACTAACTCTCCACTAGTTGCTATCTTTCAAGCAAGAAGTCGAGCCAAGGCTAGGAGGCATTCATTCCTCGAAGCAATCCCAATACCATTTCGGTAGCATAACATTCCTCAAGTCATAAGATAATCTCAATGATAACCAATGGCCTCCTTTTATAATTTTCAGATGATCTTTCTCGAAACCCTAAACTTCCTTTTCGAACCAAACCCTAATCCTCCAATAGAAGGCGTCCCACTTTTCCAAGCAAACTTTGACTTTTAATAATACTTTATTTCCTTCTTGAAATTGGCGTCCAATTTGAGCTTGGGTTAATCTTTACTTTATAAGAAATATAATTAATTTCTTTCAATGAGGCGCCCACCCATAAAGACATCTTTTAAAACAACTTAAAGTGACGAGCTAGGCCAAGGGGGTCAATGTTAAAATATAACATTAAAACATGACTTTAATTAAATAATTTGACTTATCTCTCCAATTGTGCCCCGAAGCCATAAATGAGCAAGCCAACTGATCAGTCTGAAGTAGAAAGTCAACCATGCCGAAACCAACAGGAACACTGCCAGAAATAGAATTTACTAAAAATAGTAAATTCCTGAAGATGCTCAGAATGCCAAGAAGAACATATCACTGCGAAGCTCTCTGAAAACCCAGAAAGAATCCGCCATTGAATCAACCAACCTCGAGCAAGAGCATCCTTCAAAACAAGAAACCCTAATTTTACTTTCCGAGTAGCCTACGGGTCTCCGGAATAGGCCAATGGTCACTAGAAAGATCATGCTCGAGAAGGGGACATTACACATTGAGCAAGGTAACACTTGCTCATTATGATGGTAGTGATAAGTGTACAACCAGGGCATGGGTACAGAAGTTGGATAACTATCTAGCCCTTAGACTTATGACTAAGGAGGAGGCAATTAAGTTTGCCACTCTACACCTTCATGGAGTAGCACACGAATGGTGGTACCATGGCCTAATCACTTTGGGTCATAGGTCTATCACTTCATACGATGAGTTTAACACTAAGCTCATTGAGAGATTTGACAAAAAGGATCCTGAGTTACATTTTGGAGAGCTGGCCCAATTGAAGCAATATGGTACAGTGGAGGCCTATATAGCAGAGTTTTAGAGGCTTTAAGTGATGGTCACTGGGATTACAGAGAGGAGATAAGTGATTTTATTTAGTGAGGGACTTATGGAGCCACTTAAGGGGTGGATTAAGGCTTTTGATCCTCCAACCTTGCAGGAAGCCATGAAAAAACTGTAATGTCCCCTTTCTAATGGGAACACTTAAACCTGAATCTTGCATTCAAAGTATTTCTCAAAGATACATTAGAACGTTTAGAGATCAATAAATTTAGTGAAAAAAATCTAATAAGACTAGAGATGATATAAATAATTCGCTCTCGTCAAAGAATTATTCATTCCTTCTCATTGCTCCTATGAATGGTTCTTCTATAAGATGTTTTATAAGTACATTACGGTAAGCATCTATCAAGAACCCATAGATGATATCTGATTACCGCATTTATCATAATAGGGTCATTAATATTTATAAGTCCCAATAATTGTTGCAAGCATCATTATTGGATGATCGTAAACAGCATGCTATATATATAAATATTATATGTATAATTTATACGAGTCAACTGCCTATGAGTCTAATTACATATATATATATATATATAAACTTATCAATTACCGAAATATAATTATCACATCCAAATTACATGTCAAGAGAACATATTATATTTAATTTTATGTTTATCTTATATACATATTAAACATATATCTTAAACACCAATATATACCTGACTATATATATATATATATATATATATATATAGAAAATATATGATATTTAATAGATTTACATTTATTAAATATATATGTACATACTAAATTCTTAATCTGATTATTATTATCATTTATTTATCCTTGATTAGTTTTCAACATGAATGGTGATTATTTATCTAATAACCCAAAGTTCTTACCCTCAACCTTGATCGGACTGCAGACACTTTACCCGTCTCCTATATCCCTGATTTCTTCTCCAGCCGCGATGATTTACTTCTCCACTTGCCACGATGGGTCTTTATTCAGCAATTCCTGATTATATTATGCCTGATGGAGTGCGTTTATATAAGTCTAAATGTTAGACTATAGTGTCCACGTACCTTTGATGCTTTAGTTGGCTTCCATGATTCTCCTTCAAACTCCACGTATTCCATGTTATTTGTTTTTTATTCCCATCGTATCCCTTAAACTCCCCCGATGCCTTCTCCCTTCCAGCCAGCCACAATGCTAGGGATATATCTAATTTAAAGTGTCTTTCAAATGATTCGCTGGGTTCAAGGATATTCAAAGTTTCTTTAAGCCAAGATATTCCTTTCTGAATGCCTGTCAGAATGTATTCTGACTTTTATTCCCCCCAACCACGTTTCATATAGCACAGAATTTATATATAAATAACTACCTAAAAGTTCGTATCTCCCGATTGATACATATAAGGATATTTAAACCTCTTTGCACCTCTTCCCAAAAGGGACGTCTTGCTTCAAGAGTTGCGATTTCAGCCAAGGGAGATATGTTTAGAAATCATTTTCTTTTCTTAATTTAGGCTGCCATCAGTTTGCCTTAATTCATATATTATAAATTATAATTTATATTTGTTTGTTTATATTTTATGATTTATAATTTACTTTCTCAATTCTTTAGAGTAGTTTATCATATTAGTGATATTTATAATTTTCACATATTAGTTAGTTTCATTATTATAATATGGGTCATTCTATAATATTTATATTGTGATTACAATATTCAATTATGATAATTGTGATTTTAGATAATAATGATTAAATTATTATTATGATAATAATTATTATTATTATTATTTTATATTCCGTAATTATACCATTATCTTTGGATAATTATAATTTGATTATATTCATTATTGCCAATACTCTTATATATGTTTTATTTATTTATTTGCTTCTTGATACCTTATATCTTAGTGTCACAATTTTGGGGGACATGACAGTCCGCCCTGCCCAAGATTGCTTGTCCTCAAGCAATCTACTAAGAAAGTCTTTTCATCATTGTTAAGCGCAAGTGATTATAAGCACACAGGGAGTAATTATGTTGAAAATATGCAAAGGTTATATATAGACACTCATGCTAAGAGTGCATGAAATAAAGTTTACGCAAGACATTAAACATACAACATAAACACACACAAGTATGAAGCACAGTTACCTTCACGCATACAACAGAAACATTTGTAAGGCATAGAGTATATATGCACGGTATACAATAAATACACATACATATTCAGTCATACACTTATACAAGGAAAGAATTATACACGTTCAACGCATTCGCATAGAACACACATGCCTAATACACTTTAGACATAGAGTAGATGTTTCAGACATGTGGCAATCAAGGGCAGACAATAGGTACACATATAATCACCCATACTGAATACATAACATGCATGGAGCAAATTATCATACATGAAACAGTCACAGGGTATGCACATAAGATATTGTAAGTCACAATCACAACAGTAATGAAGTCAACAATGTACAAAGCATTTGAAAGAACATAAGTCGTGTTACGTAGCATAATTAAGGCATTATGAGGGAACTCATGTATGAAGATTTTTGACAAACATGCACTAATCATATATAAAGCTTTCATGAAATAAACATGTTGAAGGCACATCAAACAGATAGCAAACACATAATTGCTTGCAAGATATGATACATACACTTAGGAAATACAAGTAGGCACGTTAGTACACTCAAAGTATAGATCATGCATCACAGAAGTATACACGCGTAGTAATCATGCTAAAGTACATTAGGCATAAAGCAAGCAAGTAAGACATGAAGCACACTCATTCAGATATGAATCATACATTTGAACACATGGAAGTAGTAAAGCATGGAGTACAAGCATGAATAAATACATGGAGCATACATCAACATGGAACATAGACTCGGATACATAAAGCATGAAGTATTCACACATTGAATACATAAAGCATAGGTATGCTTGTCAATCACAAGTAGACATGCTGAAAAGACACCAATCATGAAAGACACTTCAGGAAGTTATCCACAAAGTAGTCATGTTAGTCATATACAAGATACAAGCATGGAGCATCATGAATACAGGTATAGAGCATAATCACAGATTACCATGAAGCATACAAATACACGAAATACACTTATACATACATGGAGTAAGATACTCAATATGAGACAAATACACCTAGAAGCAATGAGTAATAAATTACACACAAGGCGTATAAATCATTATATGTAGAGCACATAAACTCAGTCAAGGTATGTATGTGAAAATACTTATGAAGTAGGAAGCAATATAAATACACCCAACAGATACAAAGCATGAATTAAGCAAACAAAATATGGAAGTCATATATTAGAGTGCATCGGTCAAGAAGTGGGTAAGTAGGATGCTAAGAAGGTCCATATATACCATGAAACAAACACCATAAGAGGTAAAGCATAAAGTTAATATACATGAAGCATGTATCTAGATACACAAGGAGTAGAGGCATTTAATGAAGACATGTAAAACATGAATACGTGCGACACAAACAAACAAGCTGCAAGGTATCCACCTGATTACACTTGAATACATATAAGTCACAATATATATATACGTCACAGAGTATATCAAGTCATAGAGTATACACTCGAATACATGGTCATGAAGTATACTCTTGAATACAAGTCACCGAGTGTACAAATACAAAGTCATAGAGCACACATTCGAACAAATACATCTCGAATTCAAATACAAGTTATAGAGTATACAAGTACATCTCAAATTCAAATACAAGTCATAGAGTATGCACTCAAATATCAATACAAGGTTGCCCAAATGCAATCATAAGTCATAGAGTATTCACTCAAATACAAGTACAATCATAGAGTATACACTCAAATATAAATTCAATCACGAATCATAAAGTATACACTCAATTTATACACAATTAGAGAGTATACACTTAAATATAGATACAATCACAAGTTATAGAGTATTCTCTTGAATACATAAGTCACAAAGTATACCCTTGAATGAAAGTATTTTGTTGAATACAAGTATATACAGAAAGCATGTGAAATACACATAATATGTAAGTCATGAAGTGCACTCGTGAACAAAATATGAATACATAAGCTGCATTAATACATACAAGTATACTATTGAACAATTGGAAAGGGGATCCAGTGCATCCCATACTACACCGTGGACCCATCCACCATCCCAAGGTCACCAAGTATACACATGAGTATGAAGTATACACGCGAATACACATAATACAAAAAGTATTCTCATGAACATATGTTACAACCATACATATAAGTCACAAAGTAAACCTTTGAATACACTTACACTTTCAAAAGTAATTATATAAGACAAACCATATCATGTTCAGGGTGATTCAATCATAGATAGGGAATGGATGAGAAGGATAAGTCTGCCCGAAGCAATCTTAAGTAAGCCCAGGAGCGGATATACCATCCCTCCTGGCTCCTGATGGCATGATACTCAGTCATCCTATCCGAGGAGTGGTGTACTTAGGGGATACACTTGTATCTGCTTTCCTTATCTCTCCTCATCATCTCCCAACTATGTTAGAGAATTCCTCAAGTTAAACATGCAATAGTTTAGAGGAGAGGAATCCATAGAAAGCCCGTAGATACTCTCTCTAAGCCCAAGAGCGGATATCACCCCCTTGGCTCCCAATGGCATGACTCTTGGTCATCCAATCCGGGGAGTGGCATACCTAGAGGAGAACTAGTATCTGCTCAACCTAAAGATTCCCTTCCCTTCACTTTCTACATGTTTGCTTGATGATACAAAACTTTGGTGAGAAAATAGAATACACTTCGTGTGAGATAATTATGATATATATCACAATAATATAGTTAGGTATCCAATTCAAAATAAACATATCAGTAACTCTATGAGATGTTAAGAATAATTAGTAGCAAGTATAGCTTTATTACTCCAAAATGACATCAATAGAGATGAGCAACATCAACTAGAATAATTATCATCATATATAAGTCCTCATTCTACCACAAGATATATTTACTAAACATTGATATCTAAATTCATGATGTATTTTACCTTTATACTTACCTATCAATTCCTCTTGCCTTCCATGGTTGTTTCATGGGGTTACCACACAGAATACTTATTTTTCCCTTATATACCTTTGCCTTTGATAAGTTTGCAAATTCTATTTTCACAGGGTGGCAGGAAAGTTGCTCTGATACCACTTGTAATGTCCCCTTTCTAATGGGAACACTTAAACCTGAATCTTGCATTCAAAGTATTTCTCAAAGATACATTAGAACGTTTAGAAATCAATAAATTTAGTGAAAAAAATCTAATAAGACTAGAGATATAAATATTTCGCTCTCATCAAAGAATTATTCATTCCTTCTCATCACTCCTATGAATGGTTCTTCTATAAGATGTTTCATAAGTACATTACGGTAAGCATCTATCAAGAACCCATAGATGATATCTGATTACCCCATTTATCATAATAGGGTCATTAATATTTATAAGTCCCAATAATTGTTGCAAGCATCATTATTGGATGATCGTAAACAGCATGCTATATATATAAATATTATATGTATAATTTATACGAGTCAACTGCCTATGACTCTAATTACATATATATATATATATATAAACTTATCAAATACCGAAATATAATTATCACATCCAAATTGCATGTCAAGAGAACATATTATATTTAATTTTATGTTTATCTTATATACATATTAAACATATATCTTAAACACCAATATATACCTGACTATATATATATATGTATATATATATATATAGATATGTATATATATATATAGATATGTATATATATATATATAGAAAATATATGATATTTAATAGATTTACATTTATTAAATATATATGTACATACTAAATTCTTAATCTGATTATTATTATCATTTATTTATCCTTGATTAGTTTTCAACATGAATGGTGATTATTTATCTAATAACCCAAAGTTCTTACCCTCAGCCTTGATTGGACTGTAGACACTTTACCCGTCTCCTATATCCCTGATTTCTTCTCCAGCCGCGATGATTTACTTCTCCACTTGCCACAATGGGTCTTTATTCAGCAATTCCTGATTATATTATGCCTGATGGAGTGCGTTTATATAAGTCTAAATGTAGAAACCCTAGTTTCCTCTGTTTCTCAAAGCTGACTGTTTTGTTTGTTTTCTGAAGCTTTTTTGGTTTTTTGACGTTTTTGGGTTTTTTTGCATAAATATGGAATAACGCGATTTTGCAAATAAATACTGAATAAATTCAAATAAAATAGTATTTCTCTGAAAGTGATAGAGTCTATTGATATTCCTTATACCAGATCATTTATTCATCTTCTGGAACTTATACAAATGATATCCACATACATGCAAATAAAAAAGACAATGATCTTTCAATAGAAAAACCTGATTGCAACAGACTGATTTTATGCTTGATATGGTACGGCTGTCTTATATTCCAGCTTCTCCCTCTATCTGGTGATGCAAGAAGATACCAGGAGCATAGGCGCCACTACTGGTGAAGACTAGATGCCAAACAAGGAAGCGCCCTTCTCAAGAATAAGAGTACGGCCTGTGAGAAGGTACGGCTAGGTACAGCTGGTACGGCTGCAGCAGCAATAAATGCAAAATGTACGGCTCCCTAGAAATCAATGTCCAGACTCTGAAATATGGTGCGCCTTGGTGTAAATATGCCTTCTGGTGGAAACCCTGAATGTTTATTATCTTTGATGTTCTGTAACTTCTTCTGAGTGAAGAAATCTCTCAACTGGCAATAAATCAGGTGATATTTCACACCCTCTGAATCACTCTCACTGGAGATGGCTCGTTCCCCAACGCATTCGAGATTGAAACCCTAAAGCTTCTATTCTCTGACGAAGACTTGATCAATTTTCAATTCACAATAGACATAATGGCTCGATTTCCAATGCAAAGGCATAATATCCTTGAGAAGTGCAAATTCCACAATAATAGGGATCATTAAAAATTCGACTTCTTATTTCTTTTAATATTTCCATAGTCTCAGCTGTAATTTTTACAATTAAATATAATCGCCAATTTGGCCCCTTCCATGATGGGCGACCCCTTCATTAGTTCACTTAAGTTATAATATATTAAATATTATAACTTTATAACATATGCTCCAAAATAATTAATATTTAATTCAATTAATTAAATATTAATATCTCTCTCAATATTCACCCGATGCACGAGCCGTCTGAAGCTGTCGACTAAAGAAGTGATTCTGAACGCTGTCAATCCATACTCCTAAAAATAGCAGGGGTCCCACGCTGAGTGCTGAATACTGCTAAAAATAGCAACTCAGGCTAGAAGTGTCCGAATGAGTCCAAACGAAAGCCAACTGATCAAGAACTGCCAACTGAAGCTGAGCCAAGCTCAAACATGACCCTCTATCCAACCTATCAGCCTACGAGGGTCGCATAATAGGCTAATCCTGTGCTCCGAGAGATGTCAACTAGAAGGGGACATGACAGTCCGCCCTCCGAAATTGCTTGTCCTCAAGCAATCTCAATGCCGGATCCGCAGAATATCCTCGCTCTCCCATGTAGCATCCTCAGCGGCAAATCTCTCCATTTCACTAGATATTCCTCGATAGTCCTCCTGCAATGTCTCTCCCTGTACTCCAGGATGGACTCAGGTACTAAGATCAACTTTCCCTCATCATCTAAGGGAGGTAGAACTGCAGATGGTACCACACGATGACCCAACGCCTTCTTGAGGCGTGATACATGAAAAACATTGTGTACCCTGCTCTCTGCCGGAAGCTCAAGCTCATATGCCACCTCGCCAACTCGCCTCAGGATCCTGAAAGGACCGTAATACCGTGGCTTAAGCTTCTCTGACCCACTCTTCCTAAGAGTGGACTGACGGTAGGGCTGCAGCATGAGGTAAAC
This sequence comes from Sequoia sempervirens, assembly GCA_007258455.2. Lineage (NCBI taxonomy): Eukaryota > Viridiplantae > Streptophyta > Pinopsida > Cupressales > Cupressaceae > Sequoia > Sequoia sempervirens. The sequence continues at coordinate 20,821 of VDFB02123688.1, read as the reverse complement.
CATGTCACCCACCTCGAAATGCCTCTCCGTCCTCTTCTGATCTGCGTACTGCTTTTGTTGATTCTGTGCCTTGGCAATATTCTCCTTGAGAGCCTTCATGGTATCCTGACTCTCCTGCAATAAATCTCCAGCACTCGGCACTCTACTGTCGCTTAGCAGCAAATCTAGAAAACTTGGCGCCTCATACCCATACAACGCCATAAAAGGAGACATCTGAATAGTCATGTGGAATGTCGTATTATAGCAATACTCGCACAAATGAATCCACTTGACCCATGCTTTCTGCTGCCCTGCGATATAATTTCGGAGGTAACCTTCCACCCACTTATTTACAATCTCCGTCTGCTCATCAGTCTGCGGGTGGTAACTAGTGCTCGGAGTGAGCTCGGTCCCACAAAGTCTGAAAACCTCCTGCCAGAAGTGACTCAAGAACCGACTATCCCTGTCGCTCACAATACTCCAAGGCAATCCATGTAGTCTGAACACCTCATGAAAGAATACCTCTGCTACCTGTGTAGCTGTGTAGGTTGTGGTGATCGGAAAGAAGTGGGCATCCTTCGTAAGCCGATCCACAACTACATATATGCAGTCTCGCCCTTGGGCTTTAGGCAAGCCCGTAATAAAATCCATCGACAGGCATTCCCACTTCCTGTCAGGTCTGCTCCTGTACCCAGACAAAGCGGGGCACTCCATATTGAAGAACACGCGTGAGTCCTTTCCATGTGAATCTCTCGGATCATGCGTAGGTCTTGAAGTACCCGGGATGTCCTGCAGTCGGTACATCATGAAAAGCTCGCATGATTATGTTCTTCACCTCTGAACCTGGGATCAAATATATCTTGTTCTTGTAAATGATCAAGTCATTCACAAGTGTATACCTGGTATCAACTGTCGATCCCTCAACAATGCTGGAAGCCCAAGTGTCCTTGGCATACTCTGCCACTATCATATGCCTCCAGTCCTCTGAAATGTGAACCATAGAGCTCAAATATGGTCTACGTGAAAGTGCATCAGCCACTACGTTCTGTGTACCTTTGATATACGAGATATCAAAGTCATAAGCCTGCAACTTACTGACCCACTTCTGTTGTCTGTCATTGAGATCTCGCTGCCCCAAGAAGTGTCTCAAACTGTTATGATCAGTTTTAATGCAAAATTTGCTGCCAACAAGATATTGTCGAAATTTTGCTAAAGCATGCATGATAGCGAGCATCTCCTTATCATATATACTATAGAGTCTCTCGGGCCCTCTGAGTTTTCGGCTCTCGTACACAATCGGGTGCTTGTCCTGCATAAGCACCGCACCAATGCCCTCACCTGATGCATCGCACTGAAGCTCAAAAGGCTTCGTAAAGTCAGGTAGTGCCAAAACAGGGCATGTAGTCATCAACTCCTTAAATTTCATAAAGCATTCCTGTGCCTCAGGAGTCCAAATAAATGCACCCTTCTTCAGTAAATCTGTCATAGGGGCTGCATGTCGTGAATAACCATTCACGAATCTACGGTAGAATCCACACAAACCAAGAAACCCTCTCAACTGTGTCAGGTTTGCCGGTGTAGGCCAGTCAATAATAGCGTGGATCTTTTCAGGATCCATCCGCACTCCCTGCACTGATGATATGACCTAAATATAACAATTCGGTCATTCCCAAATCACATTTGGATTCCTTGGCGTACAAGGACTCCCTCTCCAAAATACTCAACACGGTCTCCAAGTGAGCCAGATGCTCCTGCCAAGTCCTGCTGTATATAAGGATATCATCGAAGAAGACCAATACGAACCTCCTCAGCTGTGAATGAAAAACCCTGTTCATCGTGGACTGAAATGTAGCTGGTGCATTAGTGAGCCCAAATGGCATCACTACGAACTCGAAGTGCCCACAATGACATCGGAAAGCGGTCTTCTCTATGTCCTGCTCACGGACCCTGATCTGATGATACCCCGACCGTAAATCAATTTTGGTGAAGTAATATGCTCCATGGAGCTCATCAATAAGCTCATCAATACGCAGTATCGGATACCTGTTTTTGATCGTCCTCTTGTTCAGGACTCTATAGTCGATACACATGCGTAATGTTCCATCCTTCTTCTTTACCAAAACAACTGAAGAAGCAAATGGTGACTTGCTAGGCCGAATGTGACCCATAGCAAGTAACTCCTTGATCGTTTTCTCGATCTCATCCTTCAGCCGTTTAGGATGCCTATAGGGCGTAATCATAACGGGCTTAGCGCCCTCCTCAAGCTCAATAATATGCTCTATGCCCCTGTCTGGAGGTCTACCTGGTGCAATATCACTGAACACCTTATCGTGCTTGACTCTCAACTGCTGTATGTCTGGATGATATTCAACTTTCTGCTGTCCCTCCTGTATAGGTGCTAAAGTGCACTCGGCAGCCCACTCTACCATGTCGTGACGCATGAGCCTCTCCATCCGACGAAAAGAAATTGTTTAGATGTTGTTGTCCCGAATTGCTTTTAATATGTGTGCCTTCCCGTCAACATCAAAACAAATCTCCATGTCCTTGAGACGAAGAGTGACTTCCTCCAAAGAATGAAGCCACTTCATTCCCAAGACCAAATCAATATCTCCCATATTAACAACATAATAATCAGCCTTGAACTCATAATTGTTCAAGCGTAAAGGGAGATCCTTTATCATGCGTTCACACCTCAAAGTGTAACCGTCGGCCACCGTAACCCTAATGCCCTCGAACTCCTCAGTGATGAGTCCGCGTCTCTCAACGAATCTAGCATCTATGAAGTTATGTGTAGCTCCTGTATCAAGAAGGGTAATGACCCTCTGTCCTGCTAACACACCACGAATCCTGAATGAGCCCTCCTGCTGAATGCTAGATAATCGGGCCCCCTGTATCTGAAGCTCTAGACCTGTCTCTGCTCTAGGCTCTGAAGCCTCTGCCTCTGAATCCTCAGAACTCTCCTGCTGTTCGGAATTTTCTGATTCCGAATCCTCATAGTACGCCCACATCACTCGATTTGCCTTGCCCTTAGGTCTTAGAGGACAATCGTGATTGGCGTCATAGGGACCTTTGCAGTAGAAGCAAAGCTTCTTCCTGCGTAGATCATTAAGGGCCTCTCGATCCAAAGGTGGAGCTGCTGATTTACCCTTTGAATCGTTTTTAAAATCTGATTTTTCTTTGTTAAAATCAGATTTGTCCCTGTTTCTGTTAAAACCCTTATTGTCCCTGAAAGATGAATTACCTCTGGAGTTAAATCTACTAGACGGTGCTGCTAACTCCATGCTTCGTGCTTTCTTCATCGCTTCCTGTAGCGAAGGAGGATCAAAGGCTTTGATCCAACCTCTCAGTGGCTCTGTCAATCCCTCCATGAAGAGCACTACCAATCGCCTCTCGGAGATGTTCGGAACCATAACTGATAACTTCTGAAAGTCACCAATATACGACTCCAAGCTGCCATTCTGTCGCAACTGAGCCAAGTCTCACGAAGAAGGATTGGATCCTTCCTGTCAAAACGCTCAACCAATCTGTCCACAAACTCTTGGTATGATGTGATCCTGTCGTGCTGTAATGCGTAACCATACCGTGGTGCCACCAATCGTAAGCTACTCCCTCAAGATGCATGTAGCATACGGATAGCATCTCTCTCAGCCATCGGACGTGGTGTGAGGGAATGTATCAGCTTACTAATCCAAGCCTGGGCTGTCACCTTACCACTACCATCGAACATCGCTAGATTAAGCCTGTTGGTTGCATGTTTTAGGTCATTGTTCTGGTATCTAGGTCTCCAATCCTGTCGACCTCTGTGGTGCTCTCGCCTCTGAGTGACAAACGGTCAAAAGGAAATCCTCTCGACCTCTGGTGGTACTAACTCCCACTCCTCGTTCGCTGCCATAAGTGTGTCTGCGAACAACTCCTCATGCTCCTCCTCTGCAATAGCCTCCTCGGCCACCTGTCTCACAAAAGTAGGCCTAGTGGGCCTATCTGCTGTCCGTGAGGTTGTCCTCGGTGCTCTACGAGATCCTGCTTCACTCCTCTCATCGTCACGATGTGGTGACGGTCTCCTAGGAGTACCCAGTCTCTGAAGTGCCACTGTCAACTGCTGCAATACATCATTCGACTGCCATTGACCTGCACGTAAATCTCTGAGTGCATGCAAAACCTCTGCATCATCCTGATCTCTAGGGTTTGGAGGAATCTCGTTCCTGGGAACATCTGTTCTATCTGCCCTGTCATTCCTGTCAGTCATATTTCCCGGCTGCCTACTCAAACTCTGTTGCCTGTCAATCAGAGCACGTCTGCGTGTGTAATACCTGTGAGACCCAAACTGTTATGGCTGCATAAGACTGCTAAACCCTTAGGATGGCAGGATTTAGCTCTGATACCACTGTAGAAACCCTAGTTTCCTCTGTTTCTCAAAGCTGACTGTTTTGTTTGTTTTCTGAAGCTTTTTTGGTTTTTTGACGTTTTTGGGTTTTCTTGCATAAATATGGAATAATGCGATTTTGCAAATAAATACTGAATAAATTCAAATAAAATAGTATTTCTCTGAAAGTGGTAGATTCTATTGATATTCCTTATACCAGATCATTTATTCATCTTCTGGAACTTATACAAATGATATCCACATACATGCAAATAAAAAAGACAATGATCTTTCAATAGAAAAACCTGATTGCAGCAGACTGATTTTATGCTTGATATGGTACGGCTGTCTTATATTACAGCTTCTCCCTCTATCTGGTGATGCAAGAAGATACCAGGAGCATAGGCGCCACTACTAGTGAAGACTAGATGCCAAACAAGGAAGCGCCCTTCTCAAGAATAAGAGTACGGCCTGTGAGAAGGTACGGCTAGGTACAGCTGGTACGGCTGTAGCAGCAATAAATGCAAAATGTACGGCTCCCTAGAAATCAATGTCCAGACTCTGAAATATGGTGCGCCTTGGTGTAAATATGCCTTATGGTGGAAACCCTGAATGTTTATTATCTTTTATGTTCTGTAACTTCTTCTAAGTGAAGAAATCTCTCAACTGGCAATAAATCAGGTGATATTTCACACCCTCTGAATCACTCTCACTGGAGATGGCTCGTTCCCCAATTCATTCGAGACTGAAACCCTAAAGCTTTCGTTCTCTGACGAAGACTTGATCAATTTTCAATTCACAATAGACATAATGGCTCAATTTCCAATGCAAAGGCATAATATCCTTGAGAAGTGCGAATTCCACAATAATAGGGATCATTAAAAATTCGACTTCTTATTTCTTTTAATATTTCCATAGTCTCAGCTGTAATTTTTACAATTAAATATAATCGCCAATTTGGCCCCTTCCATGATGGGCGACCCCTTCATTAGTTCACTTAAGTTATAATATATTAAATATTATAACTTTATAACATATGCTCCAAAATAATTAATATTTAATTCAATTAATTAAATATTAATATCTCTCTCAATATTCACCCGATGCACGAGCCGTCTGAAGCTGTCGACTAAAGAAGTGATTCTGAATGCTGTCAATCCATACTGCTAAAAATAGCAGGGGTCCCACGCTGAGTGCTGAATACTGCTAAAAATAGCAACTCAGGCTAGAAGTGTCCGAATGAGTTCGAACGAAAGCCAACTGATCAAGAACTGCCAACTGAAGCTGAGCCAAGCTCCAACATGACCCTCTATCCAACCTATCGACCTACGAGTCGCATAATAGGCTAATCTGTGCTCAGAGATGTCAACTAGAAGGGACATGACACTAAATGTTAGACTATAGTGTCCACGTACCTTTGATGCTTTAGTTGGCTTCCATGATTCTCCTTCAGACTCCACGTATTCCATGTTATTTGTTTTTTATTCCCATCGTATCCCTTAAACTCCCCCGATGCCTTCTCCCTTCCAGCCAGCCACAATGCTAGGGATATATCTAATTTAAAGTGTCTTTCAAATGATTCGCTGGGTTTAAGGATATTCAAAGTTTCTTTAAGCCAAGATATTCCTTTCTGAATGCCTGTCAGAATGTATTCTGACTTTTATTCCCCCCAACCACGTTTCATATAGCACAGAATTTATATATAAATAACTACCTAAAAGTTCGTATCTCCCGATTGATACATATAAGGATATTTAAACCTCTTTGCACCTCTTCCCAAAAGGGACGTCTTGCTTCAAGAGTTGCGATTTCAGCCAAGGGAGATATATTTAGAAATCATTTTCTTTTCTTAATTTAGGCTGCCATCGGTTTGCCTTAATTCATATATTATAAATTATAATTTATATTTGTTTGTTTATATTTTATGATTTATAATTTACTTTCTCAGTTTCTTTAGAGTAGTTTATCATATTAGTGATATTTATAATTTTCACATATTAGTTAGTTTCATTATTATAATATGGGTCATTCTATAATATTTATATTGTGATTACAATATTCAATTATGATAATTGTGATTTTAGATAATAATGATTAAATTATTATTATGATAATAATTATTATTATTATTATTTTATATTCCATAATTATACCATTATCTTTGGATAATTATAATTTGATTATATTTATTATTGCCAATACTCTTATATATGTTTTATTTATTTATTTGCTTCTTGATACCTTATATCTTAGTGTCACAATTTTGGGGGACATGACAAAAACAATGAGTATGGAGTGGGCTGCCCCTAAATCAAAATTTTAGTCCAAACCGTTTCTACACAAGACAAACAAAAGGCCATTACAAAGGACACAAATCAGTCAAAACAATCAATCACAAGACTTGATGACACATTAAATGACTTGAGGAGGAAGAATTTATGTTTCTCATACAAGGAGCCTTGGAACCCAGGTCATAAATGTGCAACTAAGGGAAAGTAAACAGGATTGAGTACTATTTTCCAGAGGAATCTTCATCACAAAAATCAGACCAGCAATCTGATTCGGAAGAGAAAGAGGAAGAAGAGTCTTCTGAGGAGTCCGAAAAAGAAGAGGCAAACACGGGGAAGCTTGCCCAACTTTATAGCTTCCAAAAGAATGAGTCTCTACGCATCTAAGGAGTTCTTAATGGGAAGCATTTGGTTGCTTTGATAGATTCGAGTGCTACACATAATTTCATACATGAGGGATTTGTAGCCCTACGCTCTTCTTGAGGATTTAGCCTATTTCCGGAAACTCGTAGGCTAAGCAGATTTGGAAATTAGGGTTTCCACTTTCAGATGCATTTTTTAAGGCTTCCATGTGTGTTTTTTTAATACATGTTTAGTGGAGCTTTTTGGGTTTTTCGAGAGCTTCAGGATGAGCTACCATGCATGTTAAGATAATGACATTTAATTTTGACTAATACCTTGCATGCAGGAAAGGTTTTTGGATTTTTCTAGGTTTTCAGAGACCTCCAGGGTGGTGTAACATGCATCTAAATCTGACATCCTTTCCGGGCACTTACTATTTATAGGAAGTCATGATGGTTCCCGATTTGTGCTCAAATGATATTTGGAAACACTTACTATTTTTAGTAAGTCTTGATTACTGCTCAGTTGGCGTACAGATGAGGTTTTGCAAACTTACTATTTATAGCAGTGTGCTATTTTGGTAAGTTTATTTATAGCAGTATCATTCTAGCAGCAACTCAATCTTCTATAGTTCACTTTCTATTTTGGGCAGTGTGGCTGATCAGTTTAGCTTTCTGTTGAGTTTGTACTGAACTTACTATTTTTAGTAAGTCCATTTGTGGCAGTGGCATCATCATTAGCTTGGTTCAACTCGGCTAATGTCAGTTTGCTATTTTTAGCAGTTTATCCATTGCAATTTGGGCATTGCTCATGGCTACCTCCTTGGACTGCGTTCCAGACTTAGTCAATTTTCATGTCTTGGAGTTGTACCCCACACCTAGGCTTGATGACTTCAAGTTGTTTTAAAGAAGGGGACATAAAGGGGGTCGGTTATATATGCATTTAATGTTTATTTTAAATGTTTACTGTTGCAACTTAAAAGTGAACGCCTAGAAGGAGATGATTAATATTTTATTAATGTTTAAATATCTCTTCAAAAGTGGGACGACTTGGAGAAGAATATTAAGAGTTTAAATATTTTAAAAATACATTTTGAGGTGGACGTCCTTTGGAGAAACTAAAGAGGTTCTTGGCTAGAGTTACATGTTAATTCATTTGCCCATCTGAGCTTATATATTGATGCTTTGAGAAGAGTTGTTTATCTTTGGAAAATTATTGTAAAGTTATGCTGTTGGACTGAATCCAAAACTTGGCTAAGGGGAAGCTTAGCAAACTCACCTTTCTTCGGGCCTAAAACTATGGCTTCCTAGAAAGTTTATTGAAGACCATGCTTCATTCAGGAGTGTGGATAGAGCTCGAATGTTGATTTCAATTACAAGCAGATTGCTGGTTTATAATCTGTTTGTACTGTTGATGTCAATGGTTGAAGCGAACTTTTGCTGATAGCTTTGCCTCTGAATTTTATCTCATTCTAGGTATTACCCCATGCTATTTCTCTGTGGAGGGTGCCCATTTGTGCAAGGAAACGAATTTTATTACTAAGTTTCTGATTTTCTAGATGAGGTCAACCCTTTCTGGAGGTCGTACCATCTCTAGCAAGTTGCATTGGAATTTGTGTCGTCTGTTACAGCTGTGTCTGGCATAATTTCTCAGATGGATGTTGGACGTCATGTTTAGAGGCTTCATTTGACTGATGTTTGAAGCTTTCCGGAGCTGTATTGAAGGAGCTACGTCCATATGGGTGATTTCTTACTTGCTGGTCTGATTTCTGTAATTTCCTATTTCTAATCAAACTTATATTAATTCTGATTTTCTAAATTTATGAGGCTAAAATCTGAATGTTAACATTGTATAAATTTAAGGATAGTATCCTTAATTCATTGATTATATTTGGCCTTCATTCTAATAAGTTTTGCAACTAAATTCATTCATTGTAAAGCTAGTTAATAGTACTAACGACTATTATTTATTATTGCTGCAATTTATGTTTGTATACACTCCCACGATTAAGTGGTTGAGTTTAAAATTAATATCTTTATTATTGTTAATTCCCCCCACGAAATAAGTGGTAGTGAGGAATGTATTCCCCCCATTGAATAAGTGGAAGAGAGGATTTCATGGTTGGCTTGGTGCCTTTAAATTTGTAATAATCTCACCCACTGAATAAGTGGAGTATTCTCACTACTTTGTGGATGCCTGCTATAGCAGATGAATGTACTTCAATTCAGATTATTGCTAATGATCCCCAAACCATATGCTATCACCTCGCCCACACTGGGATCTTGGTGAACATTCTTGGTGAGGGTTACTTTACAAGCTGATTTGTATTTAGAGCTAATGCTAATCAGTGGTTTGATGTTAGTTTGTTGTGTTCAAATTTGGGAAAAAAATAAAGGGGGAACATTACAGTGGTATCAGAGCCTGTTTTCTTGCCATCCTATGTGTTCAAACTTCAGCTATCAGATGAGAGTTAGAGAAAACCGATACTACACAAAGGGGCAGAACAAAGTTTAGTTTCAGCTTCCAGAAGTTTCTGAGGTTAACACCTTTTTCAGAGGTTTTAAAGAAACTGTGTGTTGCCAGATTGGATTATGGCTTCAGATGAAGAGAAAGCTTTGGCAAAGTTTTTATACATTGCAAGCTCAAGGATCATTAAAGAATGTCAGGAAAGGGATGAAGAAGTCAGAATACATTGGAACAATGTTTGAACCAAGTGAAGAAGTCACCTTTAGGGATAATTGAAACAGCATTGGTGCCTACAGTGACCTTTCTGAAACGTCCTTATTGGTTGAGGCATCTGGATGAAGAGATCAATCTGCTGGTTACTTCATGCCTCAGTGAAGTGATGAGAATCTAGGCACCCTTGGTGCCCTATGATGATAAAACTATGGAGAGAATTCTTCATATGTTCGTAGAAAGCCTTCAAGACCTTGATGAAACTGATAGCAATTAGTACTCCAGAAGAGTTGCTATACTGAAGATCTTTTCAAAACTCAAAACAAGTATGTTGCTGATAGAATTGGGTATGCAAGATTGAATATATTATTTGATCCATTACCTCTTCATTTCAACTTGGAGTGAACAAGAAGAGGATGTACTTGCAGCAATGAGAAACATTTTAGTTTTGATTATCAAAGAGTTGGATGACATTCTAGATTCCACCCTATCTTTCCTGCTAAACATTCATGAACAAGAAGGAAACAATTCCTCTACTGCTGGTATGCTGATCAAAGATTTGTTCAATTAGTGTGAGGGAAAATTGAAGCCACACTTGAAGAAGACAGAGCTGATAAATGAAGTGGTCATTAATGCAGAAGATAAAATGTTGTTTCTCAATGATTCTATGGCGGTTTCTCAAGAATACCTCCATGGTATGCTTATGATTAATAATGAAGAGATCAGCAATGTACCTATTCATGAAGGGCTTAGCGAAGACAAGAAGGATAAAGTCTTCAAATCAGCTAGTAATGATGATCATTTATTTTATTTTAATGACTTTATGATACAATATTTTATTTAAGTCACTTTATTAAATTAATTAAATATAAGATCACCAATTAAATGTTGGAAAACCAAACACTGGAAACCCAAGTGCTGGAAAAACAAACGCTGAAAAACCAAAACTCATGTTGGAAAACCTTACAAATAATTGATTTAATTATTATCTCCCTTATTTCTCCAATCCAACTGAATCCAGGAACCCACACTGACTAGGTAACTACCACAAAGGACCCCCTAACCATGCTCATTAGCCTACAAAGGTCAGGAATAGGCTAAACCCTCTGAAACTGATGCTCATGAAAATGGGAACATTACATGAGCACATGCCCTATGTTAGCAATTCCAAACTTTTCCAAGCCTTTCAAGCTGGAGTGTCATACATTGGGTGAAGGTATAGGTGTTGTCCTTATGCAAAACAAACACCCAATAGCCTTTGAGAGTAGGAAGTTGAGAGGAGGTGAGAGAGCATACTCCATCTATGACAAGGAGATGTTGGCAATTATGCATGCCTTAGCTAAATTCATAAAGGACCTTGTTGGAGGGAGATTTGTTGTTAAGACTGATCACAATAGTCTTAAATACTTCCTAAATCAAAAAGATCTTAATGAGAGGCAGCAGAAGTGGGTAAGCAAACTCTATGGCTATGATTTTGACATTGAATATGTCAAAGAGAAGAGGAATGTAGTGTTTGATGCGTTGTCTAGAAGGCCATATTTATGTTCAATTTCAATCATATCGATGGATTGGAAGGAGAAGATACAAGCTGATTAGGCCAAGAATGCACTTGCAAACAACATTCTTAATGGTTAATTGTAGGATGATAAGTACCGGTAAGCAATGGCCTCATATTTCACAAGGAAAAATTTTGGTTAGTCCCTGAATCTAGAATTAAAGTGCAGATTTTTAAGACTTTCCATGACATTCCCATGGCTGGTCATCCTGGATATTATAAGACATACAGGCAGATCTGTGAGAGATTCTCATGGAAAGGGATGAAATATGACATTCTTAAGTGTGTTTGTGAGTGTCGGGTGTGCCAACAAAACAAAAACATACTTACCATGCTAGTTTATTGCAGCCTTTAACCATTCCTACTCAAAAGTGGGAAAGCATATCAATGGATTTTAATATAGGACTTCTCAAGGTGCAGGGGAAGGATTGTATTTATGTGGTGGTGGATAGATTGACCAAGTTTTCCCACTTTTTTGCCATAGCAACAAGGTATATAGCGGTAAAAGTGGCAGATTTGATCTTCAAATAGATGTTTAGGCTCCATGGAACACCTAAAACCATCATTAGTGATAGGGACAACAAGTTCATGAGCTTGTTTTGGTAGGAGTTATTCAGATTATGTGGCACAAAGTTGACTCCTAGTGCCAACTATCATCCCCAGACTGATGGGAAAATAGAGGTTGTTAATAAATGGGTGGAAGGTTATCTACGCAGCTATGTTTCAGGGCAGCAGAAGTCGTGGGTTAAGTGGTTCAATTTGGGAGAGTTCTGTTACAACTCTACTTTTCATATGTCCATCAGCATTTCTCCATTTATGGTATTGTATGGTTATAAAGCTCTCAGCTTCATCAATTTACTTTTTGGAGATTGCAAGGTGCCTAGAGCCAAAGATCTTTAAGAGAGTCAGGATGTCATGATATATCTAAGGGATAATATACAACATGCACAAAATTAGCAAAAGTTGTATGCTGATCAACATCACATTGAGCGGGCTTTTGAGGTAGGAGACATGGTTTATTTGAGATTCCAGCCCTTTAGGCAATCCACTCTAAAGAAGAATGGGATAGAGAAACTTAAGCGTCGCTTCTATGGACCATTCAAAGTCACCAAAAGCATCAGAGAGGTGGCTTATGAGCTTGAGCTACTTGAGAGTAGCAAGGTGCACAATGTCTTCCATGTTTCTCACCTTAAAAAGGCACTTGGTCATAATGTGGTTCCTTCTATAGAGTTGCCTCCCTTGGATGAGGAAGGCAAATTGATATCGGCTCCAGAGGCTGTGACTGAGGTCAAGGAAGCATACTCTGCAGAAGAGGGAGATCAAGGACTATCTTGTGAAGTGGAAGAACTTGCCAGTGGAGGATGCTACTTGGGAGAGTGAGCAGACATAACAACATCCAAAGTTATGATTGCTTGAGGACAAGAAAACTTGGGGAGGGAGGACTGTAATGTCCCCTTCTTGCACCTGATCACTATGAGCTTTCCATTAGCCTATTCAAGGGTTCTCGTAGGCTAAGTGGAGTTGGTTAGGGGACTCAGGGCTTGTATTGAGCTTTGTGGTGCTTTTCAGAGTTTTCTAGCAAGGGTTATTATTTTTAGCAATGGCCATTTTTAGCACTTACTATTTTTAGTAAGTTTCAGTGTCTCAGATTGTGTCAATTTGGTGTTAGGGCACACTTACTATTTTTAGTAAGTGTTAATTTTAGCAGCTGGTCTCAACCTCTATTTCTCCAGCAGTGCAATATTTCCTGTTATGGCACTGATGAGTTCTAAGGGTGATTAAATTAATATTTATATTTTCGTTACTTAAGTCTTGTTATAAAGTTACTTTATAACTTAAGTGATGATCATTAGTTCATAAAGGGACCCACTTGACTCGCACCTAGCAAAAAGGTGACTCGAGTTGTTTTTAAAAAACTAAATTTTTGCCTCTAAAAGTGGAACGTCAAGTTTTAGGGAGACATAAGGAAAAATTAAAAATAAATCAAAGGGACTCATGAGGGGGGAACTTATGAAGGGGGCCGTAGCATTCTTGGAGGGAAAGTGAAATTTGAAATGTGTTGTACTAATTTCCCCTCCTCTTCTATATATTGACCTTTTGAGCTCTCATTTCATTATCTCTATTTTGGCAACATAACATAATGTTGTTGGATTGTCTCCAGGCTTCCATTTCTGCTGGTTGACAATGAAAACCCTCATCTCTAGTTGTTGGTTTCAATGGTGAGAGACCCACCCTAGCCAGTTGGAGTAATTCTACCTCTGAGATCACCTTTGCATTCATAGATGTCATGTTCTTCGATATTTTGGTGGAGTTAGAATGAAGATATTTTCAATATTTTGATATGGGAGTGAAGATTTTGGTTTGATGAATGTTTTGCATCTTTTTGGAGTGTGTTTGGAGCTGTTTGACACTCTTTTCAGAGGTCTGATATACTTTTCTGAGTTCTAGAAAAGTACATTTTCACAATGGCTGGAAGCACTAATTTACTCATAACTCCATTGATGATTGGAAACTCGTTTTGGGCATTATTCCTAAAGATTCCTCTCTATTGGGCACCTCATTTAGACCATTCATTTGTATTTATTGGTGGAGAACTGAATTTTATAGGCAGATCGCCCTCCTTGGGAATCATGCCAATTTCTGGAAGTTGATCTACAACTGGTAATTCTGATCTGCACTTTTCAGGGGTCTGTTCCAGCCTTAAAAAGGGTCCTTATTGGGTGAAGAGTGTGCCAAACAATACTCAATATGTTAAGAGTTTGATAGCTCTTGTTTGGGGTTCATTCCATCAAGAGATTATATGTGTAATGCTACTTCATTGTATGACTATAAGGTGCATTTTGAGCTAATATCAGGTCTGATACAAACTTTTAAAGGTCTGATTTCAGTTATTGTATGATGTCAAATTTGATTTGGAATGAGTTTAATAGATTATGATGCAAATATGTATTTTTTCCCTTTCTAGTTATGATCACAATGTATGCATTCAAACATGTTGAATGAAACCAAAACAAACACAAGCTGCACCTCAGTCTCATTCTTGGAACAAACCAAAAAAAAGTCAAGGGTGGTTGTTACAATTTGTGTGCATTATATTTTTGTCATACATCTATATCAGTTAGACTTATATTTGATTTTCCAGTTACAGCATCAGTGCCAGCCTCAGCATCAGTGCCAGTCACAACATCAATGCCAACCACAACATAAGTCACAGCATTGGTGCCGGTTACAACATCGGTGCCAGTCACAGCATTGGGGCCAATGACAACATGGGGAACAATCACATAATCGGTGACAGTCACACCATCAAAGTCAGTCACAGTGACAACATCGATACTAGCAATACCACCATCAATGGTGGTGCCAAGTACATTGCCAGCATCAAGATGGTTGTCCATTGCATCGGCCAAGTAGCCAATCTCATCAGCTAGACCACCAACACCATCGGCGAGACTACTAGGAGTAGCACAGATTGATAACTGGCTGGGTACAGTTGGCTTGGCAATTGAGGTTCCATTGTTGCCACAACTGAGCCCTTCGAAGAACTTGGCCGAGGGCCCGAACCAAGGATGCACACCTATGGTGACGAAGAGTGTGGACCCGCACAGAGTTTTACTGCTATGTTGACAAAGGACGAGGGTACACAACAGGATACTCCACCAGTGACAATAGGTGATGTCAAGCCAGAGATAGTTCAGACACAGCCACCAGGAGTCGTACAAGAGAGTGGGGGACCATCGTAGAGGGAGTCTCCCATGGCAGCCCAGGGAAAACCACCACCCACCCCATCGAGCAAGGAGGAAGACAAGTCTAGTGTGTCAAAAGGGTTGGCACTAGAGATGTCTAAGTCGAATGAGTCCAATCCCTTGGGGACAATACAGAGGTATGTTGAGGACCTTCAAAGCGTGGCAGCAATAATGCATTAGGTGGGGGAAATCTCTAAGCAACTCAACATCGGTTGATCATCACTAGTAGCACAGGAGGTTCAGAGGATCCTAGGATTTGTGCAGATGGAATGTGAATAGGAGTTCGCATGTCTCTTTACTACCCAGGGCTGGTCGGTAGTAGAGACTCCGATAATGCTAAGGGCATGGTGTGGAACCGTGGAGTACAACCCTTGATTGCGAGGGATGGTCAAGTTATTTCAACCTTATTCAGCATCGAGGTAGCCTTTAGGGATGTCTTTTACTGGCTGAAAAGCCCGATAGTAGCAATGGAAGTAGTAGTGAAGGGAAAGGGCGAGGCTCTCCAACTAGTACAGAAGATAAAGGAGTGGACTAAGCACATGAAGAAGTTTCAGGCATAATTGGCTCAACAAACTCAGCTTACTAATACGAACAGAGCTCGAGCATCAGCCTTAGAGGCCAAAGTGTTGAAAGTGGAGAAAGAGACAGAACAAAGGATAAGGGAGGCGGAGCAGAAGGTGAAGGATTTGGAGGATCAACTTGCAGCAAGGGGGAAGGAGGTGTAGCGGGCTAAATGCCAGGTGATGGAGGCTACTCACATGGTGAAGGCAACTATGGAGCGTGAGATTATGGCCGATCATCAACATTGACTGCGTACAAAGGAGGTTCAAAGACTGCATGAGTTGCAATCACCGACATCCACCCCGACATCATTTGTTCATCCAGGGACATCTTCGTAGCCCCCTTCTTCCCACTAGTAGTTACTTTTTGTTTATTGTAATCCCCATTTTGGTTGTAATGTCATCTGGAAGACAACTTGTTTTGTGAGACATCTTCCAGATGACTGAAAACAAAAACAGGGATTACAATAACAAGATGTACTACTGAGAAGAAGGGGGTAGAAGACCTCCCTAGGTGAACTGATGATGTCAGGGTGGATGTTGGCGATCACAACTCTCGCAATCTCTGAACCTCCTCCGTACACAGTCAGAGTTGATGATCAGCCACAATCTTGCACTCCCTAGCTGCCTTCACCATCAGTTGGCGTTTAGCCTGGTCCACCTCCCTCCTTCCCCCTCGCTACAAGTTGGTCCCCCAAATTCTTCACCTTCTACTCCGCTTCCCTTATCCTCTGTTCCACCTCTCTCTCCACATCCGACACCTTGGCCTGTAAGATTGATGCTCGAACTTTTCTTGTACTGGTAAGCTAAGTTTGTTGAGCCAACTGTACCTGAAACTTCTTCATGTGCTCAATCCACTCCTTTGTTTTTTGTAAGATTTGAAGGGCCTCACCCTTTCCCTTCATTGTTGCTTTTGTGGCTACCAAGTAGAGTTTCATCTTGTAAATACATCCCTCAAGGTCGCCTTAATGCTAAATAAGGCTGCAATCACTCGACCATCACTTCTTGCTATCAAGGGTCGTACTCCATGCCATGCATTCAGCATCGCTGGAGTCTCTACTACCGACCATCCCTTGGTTGTGAAGCAACATGCAAATTCTTGCTCACATCCAGTCTGCACAATCTCAGGATTCTCTGAACTTGTTGTGCTACTAGTGGTGATCAACCGATTTTGAATTGCTTAGAGATTTCCCCCACCCGAGTCATTACTGCTGCCATGCTCTAAAGGTCCTCAACATACCTCTCTATTGTCCCCAAGGGATTGGATGTATCTAGATTAGACATCTCCAGTGTCAACCCTTCTGACCCACTAGACTCATCCTCCTCCTCGCCTGACGGGTTGGCAGTGGTGATCCCTGGGCTGCCATGGGAGACTCCCCCTGTCATGGTGCCCCACTCTCTTGTGCGACTTCTGGTGGTTGTGTCTGAACTATCCCTGGGTCGGCATCACCTATCATCACTGGTGGAGTATCTTGTTGTGTACCATCGCCCTCTATCATAGCAGAAAACTCTACTATGAGTCTGCACTCTCCGTCAACATAGGTGTGCATCCCTAATTCAGGCCCTCGACCAAGGTCTCTAAAGGGCTCGGTGGTGGCAACTCCGGATCCTCAATTATCAAGCCAACTGCGCTCAACCAGTTATCAATTTGTGCTACTCCTGGTGCTCTTGGCAGTCATGTCGATGGTGTTGGCGGTCCAATCAATGAGATTGGATGCTCAACCGATGCAATGGACAACCCTCTTGATGCTGGAAATGCACTTGGTACCGCCACCGACGTTGGTACTACTGGTATTGATGTTGTCACTATGACTGGCTTTGATGGTGTGATTGTCATCGATGGTGTGATTGTCCCCCATGTTGTCACTGGCCTCAATGTTGTGAATGGCACTGATGTTGTGGTTGGCACTGATGCTATGGTTGGCACCGATGCTATGATTGGCACCGATGTTGTGATAGGCACCGATGTTGCGGCTGGCATTGATGTTGCTGATGTTGTAACTCCCCCCTGTTGTGACCTTTTCACATGTCACCCAATTCAAAATGGGAACCCCCTATTTTTTGCTCCATTTGGGTCTTTTGGTTTTGGTTTTGGGTCGTCTCACAGCTGTCTCTCTTTGTTCCGTCTATCTTTCTGGGGATGTGCCCGTCTTTGGGCTTTGGTTGAAATTTTGGCTAAGTTTGGAGTGCATCTTGACAAATTAGGGTTTTCATTCTTCAGGCTAGTTCGGGGTTAATTTAGTTGAGCAAATTGAAATTTGAGCATTGCATTGCAATTAGGAAGCTTCAGGAAGGTTCCCATTAAATTTTCACTAAATTCTGACAACTTACTAGTTTTAGTAAGTACTCAATTTGGGACCTTTTTCTCAAGACTTTTGAAATTCTGACTACTACACTATGTTTGGGGCAGTTTGAGCTACTTGCCTGCAAAATTTGAACAAATTCTGAAAACTTTCTATTTTTAGCAGTTCTAGCTTCGGGAGCAATTTTTAGGGTTTGCATGTATAATTTTTCTATGCATGTCAGGATAGTCTTTCTGGGTCTTTCGAGAGCTTCGCAATGATGTAACATGCAAGCCAAGTTGATGACTTCCTATTTTTAGCAGGTGCTCGCATGCAGACCAGTTTTCTGGGTTTTTTTAGATCTCTCGGGCAATATGGCATGCAAACATGTCCAACAGTTGGTTGGTCACTTTTTCAGGCACTTACTATTTTTAGCAGGTTCACTCCAACAGCTCCCAGATCTTCAGTTTCACGAGCAAAGCAGTCCAGAACAAAAACGGAGTCAAACGGAGGTCATTTGAGGCACATGCAATTGAAATTAGGGTTTCCAACTTTGGTGCCTAAAATGAGGGGTAAAACTCAAGAAAAATGAAAAATTGATGTATCCCATTGTGATCAGCATCTTTCAAGCAGTCTACTAGTAAAATTTGAGCATAATCTGCATACTTACTATTTATAGTAAGTCACCTCCAAAACAGGGCTAAAAATAGCAGGTCAGCACGAAAGGCAAGTGTGAATAGGTCAAATAGGTCATGAGGATCACATGGAACAAATTTCAAGTTAAGAGGAGTTGCAGAAGTTCGGAAATCAAGCAGTTACTAAAAATAGAAAACAAGGGCAAATAGAGCAAAATCGGCTAAGTATTCGAGGGTCACCTTTAGAAGTTTCCTTAACACCCCAGATGCATAAAAACGCCTAAGGCATTCAAGG
Organism: Sequoia sempervirens; assembly: GCA_007258455.2. Lineage (NCBI taxonomy): Eukaryota > Viridiplantae > Streptophyta > Pinopsida > Cupressales > Cupressaceae > Sequoia > Sequoia sempervirens. The sequence goes on along the minus strand of VDFB02123688.1, from coordinate 2,100 downwards.
AAAAATGGCAGAGCACCACCTCAAATGCGCCTAGCCTCAGCAAGAACCCAAATGCGCCCATCATAAGCAAGGGTGACAGAAATTTTCTAAGGCAAAGACAAACTGGCAGGAGACCCCTTGAAATGTGCCCAAGTTGAGAAGGGTAGCAAGAAATTTTCTAAGTGATGAGAAGTTGCCTGACCACCCCCTCAAATGCACCCAAGCTCCAAGAAGATGAGTTGAAAATTTCCTAAGTCATGAAATGGAAACACCACCCCTCAAATGCTCCCTCAAGCAAGGAGTGAAGATAAGAAAAGTTTCTAAGTCTTTGGAAATGGAAGCCTCACCTAGTGAACGAGCCCTCAACATGAACCTCAAGGGGTTAAATGTGCCCAAGGAAGGAATGAGTTGTAAGAAATTTTCTAAGGCAATGAGACTTGCCTAACCCCCCTTCATATGCGCCCAAGTCATCAAGGTGGTATACAAACTTTCTAAGTGATGAGAATGGCAGGGGACCCATCAAAATGAGCCCATCTTGTGTAGGGTGGCATCAAGATTTTTCTAAGACATAAAATTGTAAGCACTACCTCCCAAATGCACCCAAGGTGTAAGGAGGCTTGAAAAAAATTTCTAAGTGATGAAAACTAGAAGGAGCCCCCCTCAAAAGTGTCCATCATAAGCAAGGTGGTTTGAGAATTTTCTAAGGCGTTTGAAATGGAAGTACCACCTAGCAATTGCGCCCAAGAGAAGTTGTTTGAAAGAAATTTTCAAGGTCACGAAAAATGACATGACCCCACCTCAAATGCGCCGAAGAGAGAGAATGTGGAATATGCAAACATTAGCGAAAAATATTTTCAAGGGTGAAAATATTAAATGAACCCCTTCAAGTGCGCCCATGATATATGAAGTTGAGAAATATTTTCTAAAGGGAAATGGGTTTTTTTTTTTTTTTAGAGTCTAGGGGTCTTGGATATTTTCTAAGGGGGAAATAAATTTTGCGCCTAAGTCCTCTATGATAAATTTTTCTATGGCGCCTAAAAGATGAATTGTGTTGAAATTGTTAATGGGGTGAAATTTTCAAAAATTTGAAATAATAATTGTTGCAAATTGCCAGAGGAGGGAAAAATTCGAACTTCTGCAAATTAGTGGAGGAAGAATTAAATGAGTCTACTTAAATAAGCGTCCTTCTAGAAGTTGAAATATTCTCAAACTCAGTTATAAGAGCTATGAAAATTTTCATTTCTCCTCACCAACTACAAATGCGAACTTGAGGCTCTGAAGGTGAAGAAAATTAAAGTTGGAGAAGAAGTGCTGAAGAAATCAAGAAAATTTCTAAGTGTTGAAGAGATATTGATTTTGCTGAGGAAGTGTTGAGGTTTGAAGCCTGAATTTCAGTGCTAAAGGCTTTTCTTTTTTGAAGCTCGCTCCATATTCTGGTCATCACAAAGTTAATCTAGTTTCTAAGTTAAAATTCTAATGAATATATTTTATTTTGCAGGATGGCTGGAGTAAATAGAGAAGCAACTGCAAGAGCAAACAAGACTGCAAATGCTGAATCCAGCAAGGCCAATGTGTCCAGGCAGGCAGTAATCAAGAACTTGAGCAAGCCATTTCTTCCGAAGTCAAAGTTTACTTTGAAGTTGGCAGAGCTGAGTGACACAAATCTTGGCTCATTTAACCTGGGAGCACTCAGAAGTCGAATGTACGGGTTAGGAGGCCATCCTCCATCAGTCACTACGCACCATATTATGAAGAGCGGAATTAATGCAGCTGTTGGTTTTCCACCAGCCATTCAGTGTCTGAAACTAATCATGGAGTGCGCAATTGTTATAGGTCAGAGTGAAGAACGATTGTTTCTCTTGATGGCAAGTTATTTGCCAATCTCACGCCTGATGCCATTGGAGAGTGTAATGTCCCCAAATTTATGGTTCAGTGACTTAAATTAATTTAATTGATTAAATTGTCCCAAAAATTAATTATATTTCTAAAGGATGACTTTAATCAATTAATCTAATTAAATCAAGTGAAATATTATAAAGTCACTTATTTAGTGTTATAAAAAAATGACAAGGAATTATTTCAATAAGTGAACTATATACAAAAGTCATTTTATTTTGGAAT
>VDFB02123686.1:0-10507 GCA_007258455.2 Sequoia sempervirens | reverse complement strand
TCATAGAACTTTATTTCCTCCCCAATGTTTATCTCTTCAATGAGCTTGTGATGTGAAGCAATATTGAATGCCTCTGCAATGGATTCTTCAGTAATATTTTCCATGACTCTTCCCTGTGGCCCAATTATAATCCTTGTGTTAGAGTCATAGTGTTTTGCACATTCTAAAACTAGTTCTGGGAAAAGTTGTGTTGGAGGGAACCCTGTTGCTTGAACCAACCCAATATGAATGAGGATCTAAGCCAATTGAGTTGGTGCATTGCTATACATCCTTGGTTGGAAATCATCATAGTCCATATGCCACATGTTTGTGTCTGCAATCTTTGACCAGGCAGAAAAGATCTTGGACTCTAACCATATGCCCTTGAAATCATACTTCATTCTTTATGCTCTTCTTCTCACCTCCTCTTGTACTAAAGTAGTCTTTGATTTAGATGTTTTGTCTGGGCTCAATTATCCTTGCGTCTGTTAGAAAGGACTATAATCATCAAAATGGAAGTAATAATATGACATATTGCATTAACTACATGAAGTACCAATATATGCTATAAAATGATGCCATTGAATGAAAAAGACAATGTAAACCCTAATGGCAATGCAAGGTAGACAATTCATCTCACAAGATCTCATTATCATCTTAGAAAGGTTATAAAATTTGAGGGAGCTTGGAATTTCTAGAAAGCTCGGCTTACCTGAGATTTGCAAAATATGTCCATTTTGACTTAGAATCAAAAAGTAACTTCATGAGATGGAATTTTCAACACAATCAAGAATATGTAGGCATTAATCACTTTAAGATCACATGCATCAGATAGTTGAAAATTCATAAAGCTTGGGTATTTCTAGGTGACTTGGATTCTTTGGTTGGACTAAGATTTTGTAAATCCAAGCTAGCTCAGAATCACTGAATGCAAGTCACATTTGAAAAATTACCAAGTGTCTAAGCTTGACCTTTTGACTTCAGGTTTTAGGAGGAGATAAGATCCGAAAAACCCGAGGGGGCTTAGATTTTTCGAGTGGATTAAGGCTTGAAAAATATGAGCTACCTTAGAATTTCTGAGTATCTTGCTCAAATTCAAAATTTTGTTAAGTGCTCAACCCGCTTCACGTTTCAATTATTGCATGAGTTGGATTGATGTTCATTTATTTCAATGCACCAAATCACACATTTTGGACAAGAATCTCTTAATCCTATATGCTTCATTCATCATATTCAATCTCCAACCTAGTTTTTAGAAACACTAGGGTTTCGAGTTGGACAAGGCGACTCCCACAATCTAAATGAAATCACTAAAATGCAATGAAGGGAGTCTTGAATACGTTAATGAATCCCTAGTGTGCCTATTCATGTTGAACAAAACTAATCCTCAATTCAACTTAAATTTTGTGCCCTAATCTCTCAATCTTTCAAATGTAAAAGAAAACCCTAGCCGACTGTAAAATAGCCAACCCATCGAATTGAACTCTTAATCGTAATAACATATACCCTATAAGAGATCCCACTAAGAATTTGGAACATCAAATCATCAGGAAAGATAAATCAATCAAAGACATGAAGGAAATAACCAACCTTGAGATGGAGCATAAAAATGGAAAACTGGATGAATGCATGAAGAACCCTGCAACGACCAATCCAACACTCGACCCTCACTTCCCAATCTTGATAAATCAAAAAATAATGCACACTCTAGAGTTTCAAACTCTTTAAAAGATAGAATGACCAAAATGAATAACATATTTCAAATACATATGTTCCATTTCACCTCATAAATGATCATCATAAATGCACGAAAGAACAACCTAAAAGGCCAAAAATATGATGAGAGCTTAGACTCAAAAAATCCAAGGTAGCTTAGATTTTTTGACTGAAATAAAGTTTGGGTAATCCAAGCTACCTCGAATTAGTTGAGATCCCCCCATACTTAGCCAAATTTGTCCCAAAGTTAAAATTTTTGGATTGGGATCATCTTTCAAGGAGAACGCACGTCATCACAATGTTGCAATAAGGCATCTCAAATGCAAATTTATCATTAAGTACTTGGGTGAAACAAGACCAAGACCGAGAGACTTATCCCTTAAGGGGAAAAGGTTAGAACCCTAAGGAAAACAAGTGAACCAAACAAGCAAAAGAGCGTCCCCACCTTCGGTGGGGTATGTGTGCAAAAATTGCACAACATATCCCATCAAGTTGGACCACTTCCTTTTCAAGAGGCTAACATTTCAATCCTAAGCTATCAACAATATGCTTGGGCATAACGAAACTAATTTCCCTTGAATCTACCATGCAATTATGAACCAAATTATCCCATATTATCAAATATACATAAAAAGGGGGAGTTTTGACATCTTTACTTGGTTGCTTACTACTATCTTAAGGTCTATTTACAAAAATAGCCTTAACTTGACCTATTAGAACATCACTTGAAACACTCAAATAAGTCAATGCAGATTGTAATAAACCTTTTTAACCTGGGATGGATGAAGAATCCCACATTGACATGGTTACATTCACTTTCTTCATGTGCTCAATAATGTTGAAAGGTGTCACAGTGTTTACCTTTTGATGAGTCCTTGCAACAACAGGGTCTGGATGCAAGTGGATTGATTGGGGTTGGTTCCCAAGCTGCTCTTTACTAGTTCCTTGTGTATTTCTTTGCAAAATGTGTGGTACTTGAGGATTGGATGGGCTAGCAGCTTCCTTGTCCTTGTTTATTGTTTGTCCAATTTCAAAATATCTCTTCTTGGCTCTAGTATTGGCTGCTATTGGAGAATCATCTTTATTCACTCCAAAAAAATCCTCTCTTTGCCAATTTAGGAGAGTTGTATCACTTGCGAGGAGATTCTGTTGTTGTGGAGATTCATCATTAGGCACATTTTGTATGCTTGAAATATTTTGTACCATCAGTGCTTGATTTATAACCCCATTTAAACATGTAGCTTGGTTATGGGGTTGGTTGCAGGGAAATAACCAATCACATTCAGCTGTAAGGTTATTTTGAACAAGTGCAAGGTCCTTAGCTGAACTGATTGGATTTGGATTGTATGGCTGGAAAGGCCTTGGATTGAAATTTTTCCTTGCACCTTGATAGTTTCCTTGATATTGTTGTCTATTAGCTTGGTATGGCTAACTTTGACCTTGATTTTGAGGCTGATAGGGCTTAAAACCTTGGAACTGTCGCTTCTTAATGCTCACTAGCTCGTTGCCAAAAGACCAAAGTATACTTTCAATTTTTTGTTGACTATTTTTAATCTCTTGTAATTCCTAAGATGGACTTGGGACAAAAATTTCTTGGCTAACAATAGTTGGTAAAGGGGTTATTTGAGGTGTTAGTAAGGTCATAGGAGGCTATATGTCAAGGAATATGGGTATAGGAGGTCTAGGAGCAATTCTTCCAGCTTGTATGAGGTTATTTTCAGCCCTTAAAGCTATGTCACAAGCTAATGGCAACGTGTTTCCGACCTTTGATTGTATCATAATAGTAATTTCACTATTTAAAGCTCTTAAAAAGTATAGAAATACATACTCAGCAGGAGGCCTTGTGTTTTTCTAGAATTTTGTCCCATGTCCTTTGGAAATAGAAGTTAAAGTTAGTCATTCGTTCATGAGGATCTCTCTTAATGAAAATTTGTCAAACTTATCCTCAAAATGATTGCATGATGCTTCACCTAGTTCATCCCATGTTCTAATGGAGTTAATTGTTAAACTTTTGAACCATTGAAGTGCCTTCCCTTTAAAAGATGCTACTAGTAGCCTCAAAGCAACATTTTCTACTACTATGTGGTGCATTGAACATAGATTTTCTACATCTTTGATGTGCTCAACTGGTGTGGTTTGATCCTCACCTGTGAAATATGGGATACTTTTGAGGGCATCCATGAGAATATCATCATGTTGGGCTAAATTTAGCGAGCTACCTCCATTAAAAGTAACAAAGACTTGATTCCTTGGATCTGCCATTGGTGGAATCAAAATTTGTTGCCTCACAAGAGGATTTGTAACTCTCATTGTAGGTGGAGTTGAAACTATCTTCCTGGTGAAATAGGAGCTATCTTTGTTGTTTTTCCTTGTTTTCTAGGTGGTGATAGCTGCAAGTATTCAAAAGGAATGGAACTTCCTCTTGTTTGTATTGTTCTCATGACCTGTTGTAGCACTGGTTTTCTAAACTAGAGCTTCAAACTCACCATATATGTTGATTTAACCTCTTAAAGGTCTGAAAACTATTGGTTGCATATAAAACCACCAATAAATATGTATTTCTTGAACTGTCTTAATTCGACAGTCCCACTGGCCGTGCCAAAACTATTAGCTCTCAAAATTTTACCCTTGCTAATTTACAAAACTTAGCATTTTGGAGTAACATGGGAACACTCCTAGGCTATGGGTCATCTAAACTTGGAGTGGACCTCTAGATAAGGCCAACTCCTAGATGATAATCACCTAAACTAGTACTAAACTAATGCTTTTCTGAGTTAAGAGTAAGAAGGAAACATGAAAATGAAAATAACCCTATGGTGATACACCAAAATTGATTTCTCAAACGTATATTGATGCTTTAACACATAGCTTTCTCAATAGCTCAGCTTGACTTAACGCACAACTTAGATATTTTAACATATTAATGCATCAATGTTTTGCAAGGAGGCTTGGTTCACTTGTCACTTTTGAAGGAAAAGAGTTTCCACAACTAAAATAACTATTGAACCAAAGCACAACTTACAACTTGCAAAACATATGTTTTCGCATAATACAAGCAAAAGTGACAAACTGAACTTGGGTAAGCCTTTACTCATGAAAATTCTGCATTTCACTTGGCATTTCTATAGAAAAAGTGCTCATTTCAAGCCTATCTTTGCACAGAAAATAATGAAAATAATTACCTTTAGCATCTTCTCTCATTTCTATAGAAAAAATTTGCTTACTTGAGCTCTAATTTTTTTGTTCCTGGCTTTTTTGAGTTCCACATTTCTTGCAAACAAAAAGGCTCCTTTGTGATTCTATGGACACTCTAGGTATTGGCTATGTGTTTCTTTGTTTTATAGTGATGCCATGCAATAGCGGCCAATAGTGTCATAATCCCTTTTGCTAAGATAAGATCGTGCAAGATCATAATATGAATGAGACTTCATGAGAGGGTGGACAGTTGAAACAAGAGCTATCTTAGCCAACTATTCCATGAGAAAATGTTGCCCCATGAAGGAAAAATGGTTTGAAAAATGATTCGATACCATTCCACAGTACGGGTATAATTCAAGGACTCAACACATTTTTTTCCATTCCTTGTTCATAGTAAAATCAAACAAAAGGAAAGTACCCCTGTAGCTTTCTGCTACCCTGTAATCTGCACAATGATTATTTCCTCATGAATGCTACTATCATGTATCAAATAACACTACCCCCTTTTATATCTTTGTCACTGTGCCCTGTCATGGTATTTTGCATGAGTTATTTTTTTGGTAAAACTTGTTCCTTTTATTTAGTTTTTTGTTGCATCCAAAATCCATTGCATTGACAGTCCTCCAATGACAACCATTACTGTATCAGCACTCCATGGTTATCAAACATATCACTGCCCTGTATTTGTATGGACTATCACATGTTGTCAAGCTAAAAACCTTGTTACTTGGTGAAACCTTCAACTCTGTTATCCTTTGTGCACTGTTATAGGAACCTGTACAGTCTTAATTTCCTTCTAAAAGTCACTAATCAAACGGGTAAAAGCAAGAAGTTGAGTACACGAAGAGGGGAAATTTCGGGCAACAAAAAAAAATTCGCAAGAAACGCGTACATGTTTTTAAAAAATGCGTATGCATTACGGAACGGGTACCCGAACCGAAATCCGAACGCGTATGCGCTCAGCTACGGGTACACGAACTGAAAATGTGTATGTGTTTTGGAAAGCTATTTAATTTTTTAAATAAACTGCTAGCTTTTCATTTTATCCACTATTTTTAACCGCGCCAGAGGAGACAATCCAAATCACGTACGCATTTGTGAGCTCGTGCTTGGGGAATATTTCGACTGCCACCTCCTCCCATCAACACACCCGACCTCTGTGACCTCCAGGTTGGTTGAATTCTGCCATTTTTTGCTCTGTATCTTGTTTTTTTGTTTTTTAATTAGTATTTAAGTTTTGTTTCTTTAATGTGTTTTAGTTCAATTTTTTGTAGTTTTAAATTGCATTTAAAAAATCAAAAACGTCAACAAAATAAATAACATTAAATTGTAAATTGAAAACCATAAAATCTAAACCTAAATTGGACACATTTAACTTAGAAATCAAAACCATAGGTTAGAAAATTTACATACGTCTCTAAAAACTAATTTACACAGGTTAATCGTTGGTCCTAAACCCTAAAACGTAAACCTAAACAATCCAACTTGTATCACTTGATTTCCTCTAATAAGTGAAGACATACTAGCATAGATAATTTTTTGATAGATCAACCTTACTACATCTTCTCTTTATGCACTAATAGAATTACATTTTTAATTTTATACATGGGGAAATTTGTAGGAGTTAAATAATACCTTGGGGAAGAGGATAAACTATCACCATACATTATACAACCAAAATACATTAAAGATAAAATTAAAAAATTAAACTAATATTTACAATACTAGCTTATACCTATGTAAGAGGTTCATAAAATATAAAATAGTTACAATGATAAGCATCACCTTTCATCACAATGATTAGGTGGATTCAATACAATTGATGTCATCAACCAAAAATAGGAATAAGGTTAAATCTAACCAAAATCTACATATCTTTATTTATATATAAGTACTCATAAAAAAATTAGTAAAACTTACCAACCAAGTACTACCACTTGTGTGTCTCAATGTTGAAGGTATACCATACATGTATGCTCATCATTAAACTATTATTTAAAGATTATCATTGATATACAAGAAACAAATAATTTAGTATATTTAATATTTTATTAAAAAATGTATAGCTAACGACTTTGAAAGCCCACATGATTATGTGATAAAGTGCTAACAAATGAAGTGCTAGTAAATGTTATATTTATACTCTAACCCTTGAATTTTATAATATATATAAATTTTTATCTTATTGGGAAGATATTTCTAAGTTTTATCTTAGAAACCTCTCTCCCCTTAGGTGAGCTAAAACTAGAAACCTTCCTTAAATTCCCTTTTCCTTCTTCCTAAGTCTACACACTCCTTGCATTTATAGTTCCTCTTCATTGATACTCTCTACCTACTTATACACATATATAATATGCTTGGCCAAGTATTCTACCTAGATGCACTCTTTGTATGTATTTCAACCACTTCACTAAACTTTGCAAAATATTCAAGGCTACATTCATATAGAACTTGAAACAATGTCTTACTATGCTCTAACTTACTAAATTGTTGTAAGAAAATTTAGCATGTGCATATACTAAGTCTGACTAATTTGGTTTGCCACCAACTATAAATATTAGTAAATAGCCCAAAATTCCTATTCATCACATCAATATTTTTATTTACACTAGGATGATAAGTCAAGCTAAGATAAAACCACTCAACCTATTTTTTTTCAAATTAGAGCTGCAATTTTTAATAGCCTAGTATTTTCCCCTTTAATATCTTTGGTTCCCTCAAGTACCCATCATTTCTATGAGATCATAGATTTACTAAAATGGGTCTCTTGGTTAACTTGTGAAATTCAAGTCATGCTTTGCCTCCCCTCATGTCTTCATCATATGCCTAAATTGTCTTGAATCAAATAAACTCATATGTATGAGTATGATTGACCCTATTTTTAGCCTATGGTGATTTTTTATACTTTCCTTTGCTAACACACTATTCCTCCATTATTCCCCATTTGCACATTTTCTTAGGTTTCCTCTAAGTTCTTTTATATATTTCAGTTTTCAAGTTTTTCCTTACCCAAGTATCTTGTCAAGAAGTTCTCCAAACTTTTTGTTCCCTGTTCAATATTTTTACTATGTTTAATTTCCTGAGATTTCGTCTACCTCTATGCCTCTTCATCGATTCTTGTGATTTTTGCTACCCTTAACCCCATAGTGTGCATAAGGTTATAAGTAGTTGGTTTGTGGCTACCTTAACTCTTAGTTAAATTATATGATTTAAATCATAGTCTTATTTCTAGGTAATTAAGTTAGTGTAGATGAACATTATTCTTAGGTATCTAAGTAAATTTAAGTGAAAACCAATGAATACGTAGGGTACATATGGGAACTAGTGTTTTGTTTATTATCAATAAATTTACAGAAAAATCATAAGAGCAATAGGGATGAGAAGATAAAAATTGAATAAAATTGACAATGTAATAATTCTCACTACATTCACTAGATTTGGTTATACCACCATATTCATGTGCATTTGTGAGACATAACCCTATGAAGAATTCAATAATACAAATCTCACCAATTTATTCAATGTACATTTATTTACATTTATTACAATCCTTTATTTATTACCAAGATAAGATAATCCTTTGCAAGACAACAAGCATGATCCTTTGATTCATCCAAAAATATCAAAATACACTAAATTTAGTAGAGTTCGACGTAGAAAATGTAGATGCATTCTATGATAAAAATTATTTCTAACCCTTACACAATTTTTAAAAAGAGATGTACATAGGAACTAGGTGTCCCAAAATTAAAGGATCTGAAAGAGTTTAGTTGAAACTTAACCCTAGGTGACTTGCTCTAATTGGAAAACTAATTGAAAATTAATTGAAATCCAACTGAGAACTACAAGATGAGTGGGAAATCCCACACCATCTCAATATTTATCAATATCTATGTTGATTTATTACATTTATTTAAAAGAATAAAGAATGCGCAAAGTAATTTAACTAGTGCTTAAAATACTTCGAGTCTATAAAGTTATTTGAAAAGATATTAATAAATTCATTTAAATCATTCATACTAGCCCGACCCTTTTGATACTTAAACTTAATCCTCTAAGAAAATGTAGATTCTTCTAAGTTCCCTTGTAGTTCATCAAAATCAACCACCTCAAGATTCTTGGAATTTTTGAATATCTTTTTTTATTTTCATCATTCTTTCAATATAATTCTTGGATACTAACTCATGCAGTGAATCTGAAAATTATTTGATCATCTTAGTAGTTGAGGTTACCATTTATGTTGTCTCCTAGAATGTGCAAGAGAGGTCTTCAATGATTTTCAATATTTTTCATCACTTGTTCTACTAACCTTCTGTTTTTATTCAACTCTCATTTATAGTTCTTAAGTGACTATCGGTTTCTATTCAACTCTCATTTAAAATATGAATTTTTAATGCTATGATTTTTTAATGTTATAAATTGAATGGTCTTCAAATGGAATATATTTTGAATTTGTGCATGTTCAATGTGATTTTTAAATAACTTTCAAATTGTGTGCATTATTTAATTAGTTTGTTGATATATAGTTTTTAATTGTTTAACATGTAGTTGCCATATCATTTCTCGGATGGATCCACTTTTCACTTTAGAGGATTTCATGCCTAATCTAGAAATCCCTATAGATCCTGGTGCACATCCCACCCCACCACATGAGGATATGCCTCACTCACCTCCACATTCTCCACCACCTGACCCCCCACCCCCTCCTCCATTTGACCAAAATCAACTAAGAGAGAATATTCAAGCCAACTTAGTTGTCATTCAAGGAAACATAGATCTCATAAAAAATGAGACTAGAATCCCTCCACATCTCGCACGGTTTGCATCTACGATGCAAACTATTGTCGATTATGTTCGATCTATCGATGCAGACCTAGATAGGTTCCATCAATGGAGAGAAGAGAGGAGACAATTCTATGCAGATGGGCTGTCATATAAAGAAATCAATGACCTAAAAATCACTAAACAAGCTATGTGCCAATATTTTGTGAACCCCCAAACAAATGAACCAATACCACCCACAAAAAAAAAGAATTTCAATTTTATGGTGTAGGCACCCGCAGATAGCTGCACATTTTTGGGAGAGATGGTGGATGGTGTTTGATACTCCACCACATGGCAACAATGAGGTGCCCTTATATTTTTTGAGAAAGTTATGGGTTGATTTTGAGTTGGGTAAAAAACCCAAGTATTTTGATATGAGGTCATTTCAGGGAGCTGGGCGTGGCATGCCCCAACATAGACTAGGAGCACATGTCGATCCTCAGCGACGTGCTCCAGTTGCACCTCTTGTTCCTCCTCCTTCTCCTGGTATTCCCGCTGCATTTCAGCAGCAAACCATGTTATCTACACTAGGAGCATTGAGTTCACTTTCAGGACATCTCATTCAGCAGACTACACACGCGGCCACTGAAGTGGCCAATACAGAGCATGGAGGCTCAGGCTATAGGGATACTCAGACATCCACTTCAGGTGAGGCACATGCATCTGGGGCGGGATCATACCTAAATTTACTATATTCCGAGGATCGTCCCACACAGGTATGTTCATCTTTTGAACTTAAATTTAATTCAAGTTTGAAATGTAAAAAATTCATGTAAATAATAACATCAAA
>VDFB02123684.1:0-17400 GCA_007258455.2 Sequoia sempervirens | reverse complement strand
CGCCCATAAATAGAGCTCCTCTTTAGTTTGGAGCCAAAACAACATGAAAATTTGAGTTTAGGCAGTTTCGCGCCAAAAAATTACAAATTGAAGTTCAAATTTTAAAAGAACATTTGCAATTGTATCTTCTATAAAGTGCGCCAACTTCTTGGGGCCATAACTTTTGATCCGGGACTCCAATTGGCGAACTGTTTGAACCGTTGGAAAGGTCTCGAATTCAATAATGCGCTCAAAATATGTTATGCCAATTTCAAAAAATTTCAGGGTTGATCTAGGAACTCTAATTGCCTCAAATCTAACTCAAAATATTTTCAGGTGCAAATCTGAGAAACTAAAACTGCAATATCTTTCAACTCAAGAATAGAAAATAAAAACCATAAATTGGGAATTTCATTATGATGAAAAGGGTATCCAAAAATGTAAAAAAATATAAGAACCGAGAAACTTGAAATTTAACTATTTTTGGGTGATGCAAGATTGCCCTGACACCACTAGATGCTCCTATGATGGTTTATCATTGGCATTGTTGTTCTTGCCACCAAGGTTCAAACCCCATTGGGGTGGTATTGTTGAATGGTTGTATTCTAGTTCATTGCTCCAGTCAATAGCGTTTACCCTTTTTTCTTTGATGCAGGAGCATCCAGTGGTGTCAGGGCAATTTCGCATCACCCAAAAATAGTTAAATTTCAAGTTTCTCAGTTTTTAGATTTTTTACATTATTGGATACCCTTTTCGTCATAATGAAATTCTCAATTTATGGTTTTTATTTTCTATTCCTTGGTTGAAAGATATTGCAGTTTTAGTTTCTTAGATTTCAACCTGAAAATCTTTCGAGTTAGATTTGAGGCACTTAGAGTTCTCAGATCAACCCTGAAACTTGTCAAAATTGGTATAACCAATTTCAAGCGCATTATTGACTTCGAGACCTTTCCAATGATTCAAACGGTTTGCGAATCGGAGTCCCGGATCAAAAGTTATGGCCTTGGGAAGTTGGCGCACTTTCTAGAAGATACAATTGCAAATGTTCTTTTGAAATTTGAACTTCAAGTTGTAATTTTGGCTTGTCCACCTAAACCAAATTTGAATGTTGTTTGGCTCCAAACTAAAGAGGAGCTCTATTTATGGGCGAAGTTTCTAATTTTGGGTGGTGTCTTTAGGGACAAGCTTCAGATAATATGAAGGCATTTATGTAGTCAGAACTTGCATGTTGTAGAACCCTTGAGGATTGAGATCCCTCTCCGCATGTAAGAAGTCTACTTTCTGAATAATAAAATTATTCTTGTTTGTGGGTTATTTTCTAAGTCTCGGGCTACGCCCTCATCAAGTGGTATCAGAGTAGGTTTTCTTGAGTGTGTGGACAGATCGCTAATCGTGAGGCAGTTCGCACCAGGACCGTGGTTGTGGGTCAAGGTCAAGAAAGATGCCTCCAGGAGTGATGCCTGGTAGGCATGGTGGTGTCAAAGGTAGTTGAGGTAGTAGAAATGCTGGTGGAAGAGATGCACTGGCAACCCTCCAGAGACAGATTGACGTGTTACAAGAGCAGTTGAGAAGAGGGTTAAACCCGAGGGAGGAAAGTGAGGATGAAAGAGAGGAAGAAGGTTCAAATGTAGAAGAGGAAGAAGAAGCAATTGATCAAGACCAAGTGCGGCTAATAAGGGCCAATAAGGGCCATTTCAAGGTCTATCAGAGTAGAAGTCCCTAAGACTCCGAAGTCCGAACTCAAGAGTTCATCGACCGATCAACGAGCTTTTCAGAAGAACATTTCTTGAAGGAGGAAATAGAGGACCCAGATTGGGTTAAGTTTGTGAAAATGAAGCTGAAGGGCCATGCCAGTATTTGGTGGAAAGAGGTCCAGTTGGAAAGAAATCGAAGAGGAAAAGGAAAGATCACCAGATGGGATCACATGGTAGAGAAACTGAAGAAGTAGTTCATACCAGTGGACTATGAGTTAGATCTGTTGAAGAAATTGCAAGGTTTGAAGCAAGGAAGCAGATCTGTGAAAGAATATACTGAAGATTTTCACAAGATAATCATCAGAATGGGTCACACAGAGGAAAATAAGGAGAAGGTAGCCCGATATCTTAATGGGTTACGACCGAGCATTCAGGAGGAGTTAAGCCTAGTCAGAATGACCACCATTGAGGATGTGTATCAATTTTCTCTGAAGGTGGAAGAGAAACTAAACAAAAGATTTGTTGGCAAGAAAAAAGGATGAGGATGTCAAAGTGGAAGGGGCAGTGGAAGACTATCAAGAAGCCGAAATGATGATGAAAAGAAAAGTGAAGATGTGGGTGCCAACCAAAGCCAAAGGAATGAAAACTTCTATCGCCCTCGTAATCAAAACAGTGGTGATCAAAGAGGTAGAGGACAAGGGAGATATGGATCAGGATCTGGAAGAGGTGGTTTCAAAGGAATGTGTTTCCAGTGTGGTGAAGAAGGGCATCGAGCCTATGAATTTCCACAACACCAAGGAAGGGCAGACAAAAGGCTAGAATGTCATGGAAGGGTTGCGCATGCAGATGAGGAGGCCCAATCTGAACATTCAGATGATGCCGAAAGGGGAGAAGCCCTAGTGATTAGGAGAGACCTGGTGACTGAGGAAAAGGAACTAGAACAGAGGAAGAATCTGTTTCGCACAAGGTGCAAGTGTGAAGGAAAATGTTCTGATGTCATTATTGATGGTGGGAGCACCGATAATCTGGTGTCAGAAGAGATGGTCACAAAGTTGAAGCTGAAGAGGGAAAGGCACCTGCATCCGTATCAAATTTCCTGGTTGCAGAAAGACCACAAAGTTTTGGTCAATGAGCAATGCCTAGTAAAAGTTCAAGATCGAGCTACTTCATGATGAGGTACTGCGGATATCATCCCCATGGATACATGTCACATGTTGTTGGGGAGGCTGTGGCAGTTCGATAGGCGAGCTATACATGATGGCCATGCAAACACTTATTCCTTGACAAAGGATGGGGTTCGTCACAAGTTGAAACCCCTGAAAGAGACCGTAAAAAAGGTATGTAGTAGTGCTAGAATTTGTTATGTAGATGGAAGAAAATTTTTAGAAGGTATGAAGCATGAGTGTGTGTGTTATGCATTGATTCCTAGAGGGAGTAATAAGGGTAGTGAGAAGGTTCCAAAAGAAGTTTCTAGGATGTTGGATGAATTTTTGGGATATTGTTTCCATAATGTACCCGGAGGGTTTACCACCTCAATAAGGAAGATGAGTCATCGATTGACTTGATTCGAGCCGCTTTGCCAAATAAGGCAGCTCATAGAATGACTCCAGCAGAAAATGAGAAGTTGAACAGACAAGTTCAAAAGTTGTTGAGAAAGGGTTTGATAAGGGAGAGTTTGAGTCCATGTGCAATACTTGCAGTACTAGCACCAAAGAAGGATGGGGAGTGGAGGATGTGTACAGATTCTCGAGCCATAAACAAGATAACAATCAAGTACATATTTCCCCTGCCAAGGATGGATGACCTGATGGACTGTTTGAGTGGAGCTCAGTACTTCACAAAGATTGATCTGAAGAGTGGATATCACCAGATCCGGATTCGAGAGGGAGATGAATGGACGACTGCCTTCAAGACCAAAGAGGGCCTGTACGAGTGGTTAGTCATGCCTTTTGGCTAACTAATGCACTGCTACTATTCATGTGGCTCATGAACCAGGTACTAAAAGAATTTCTCGCCGGGTTTTGTTATTGTCTATTTAGATGATATTTTGATTTTCAAGAAGACATTGGATGAGCATCTAAATGCATATTCGAGAGCTTTTGAGAAGTTAAGAGAAGAGAAATCATGATTAATCTAAAGAAGTGTAGTTTTTTGAAGAGGGAGTTAGTGTACTTGGGGTTTGTTGTCTTAGCAGAAGGTCTCAAGATGGACCTAGAGAAGGTGAAGGCTATTCTAGAATGGCCTACCCCAAGAACTACTATTGAGGTGAGATCTTTCCATGGTTTGGTTAGTTTTTACAAAAAGTTCATTAGAAACTTCAATAGTATTTGTGCACCCCTAACTGAAACAATGAGAGGGGATAGAAAAGAGTTCAAATGGAGCACTGGAGCAGCAAAGAGTTTTGAACCTGCTAGCTAAGGTGATAGAGCAACCTGTTCTAGCCCTCCCGATTTCAACAAGGTGTTCCTGTGTGGGATTGTGATGCTGGTTGTGCCATATTGGAGTAGTGTTGAGTCAAGAAGGCTGTGCCCATTGCCTATTCTCGCTGAAAAGTTAAATGATGCCAAGAGAAAGTATTATGTATATGATCAAGAATTTTATGCAATAGTTCGGCATTAAAGAAATGGAGAGCATATTTGTTACGTAAGGAATTTGTTCATATAGATATCTCATCAGGCTTTGCAGTACCTAAATAGTTAGGGAAAATTAAATCAGAGGCATATGAAATGGGTAGAGTTTTTTGCAGAGTTATACCTTTTCTTTGAAACATAGGAGTGGAAAGTCAAATAGGGTTGCAGATGCCTTAAGTAGGGAGGCATACATTGATGACAAAGATGCAGATTGAAGTGGTTGGGTTCACGAATCTTAAGACACCTGCATACGTAAGATCCCGATTTTGCAGAGGCTTGGAAAGCTTGAAAGGAACCTGTTACAATGGAATAGGACAAGGTGGCTAGATTTCATAATCCGGATGGCATGTTATTTAAGGGAAGTCAATTGTGTATCCGAGGAGTTCCATGAGGAGAACCCGATAAAGGAGAAGCATAGTGGAGGAATGGCAGGACATTTTGGTCGGGATAAGACCATTGCCATTATCAGTGAGCATTATTATTGGCCTTAGTTGTCACAGGATGTGAAGAAGTTTGTACAAAGCTGCAGGGTATGTCAGATGGCTAAAGCAGTGAGCCAAATACAGGCTTATATCAGCCCTTACCTTACCAGAGAGGCCATGGGAGGATATAAGTATGGACTTTATTCTTGGTTTGCCAAGGACACAACGAGGGAATGATTTAGTCTTTGTGGTGGTTGATAGGTTTTCGAAGATGGCACATTTCATTCCATGTCAGAAGACCCATGATGCAGTCCACATTGCTAACTTGTTCTTCAAAGAGGTGGTGAGGCTATATGGTCTGCCAAAGAGTATTGTTTCAGATCATAACACCAAATTTGTAGGTTACTTTTGGAGGACCTTGTGGAAGAAGCTGAAGATAGAGCTAAAGTTCAATTCTGCACACCATCCACAAACAGATGGGTAGACAGAGGTTTTTAACAGGAGTCTGGGTAACCTACTGAGATGTTTGGTAGGATATAAACCCAAGGAATGGGACTTGATCTTACCCTAGGCAGAATTTTCTTACAACAATTCTGTCAACAAAAGTACTGGTAGATCACCATTCCATATTTTGTATGGAGGTAGCCCCAGAACAGCTCCAGAATTGAGGAAGATGGACCAAAAGAAAAAAATAAGTGTTGAAGCTGAAGATTTTGCAGAACACATCAAGGATATACATGATAAGGTAAGAGAACATATTAACAAGATGAATATGCAGTATAAGGCTAAGGCAGATCAGGAGGAGATATAAGGAGTTTCAGATTGGTGATGAAGTGATGGTCCACTTGAGGAAAGAAAGGTTTCCAGTGGGGAAATATAACAAATTGAAGATGAAGAAGTTCGGTCCCTGTAAAATTTTGAAGAGGCATGATTCAGGGAATGCATAAGAGGAAGAGTTACCGGATGGATTCAACATTTCCCCTATGTTCAACATTTCAGATTTGACAGAGTATCATGATGGTGGTGTAGAGGAAGTACCAACGATGGAACAGTGTGGGATTCTAGCACCTACTTCAAAAAAGGAGGAGATTGAAGAAAGCCTGGATAGTCGTGTGGGAAGGAGTACCAGGAACAGGTAATATGAAGAATATCTAGTGAAATGGAAAGGAAGGCCTGTTGAAGATTCATCCTTGTTGCCTAAGGTAGAGGTCGACCATTTGGATTTTCCTCCACCATCTGAGATGTGACGGGGTCACTTCTCAAATTACCCTGGGTGTCTCTGATGCAGGAGCATCCAGTGGTATCAGGGCAATCTTGCATCA
This sequence comes from Sequoia sempervirens, assembly GCA_007258455.2. Lineage (NCBI taxonomy): Eukaryota > Viridiplantae > Streptophyta > Pinopsida > Cupressales > Cupressaceae > Sequoia > Sequoia sempervirens. The sequence continues at coordinate 11,353 of VDFB02123684.1, read as the reverse complement.
CCCAAAAATAGTTAAATTTCAAGTGTCTCAGTTTTTAGATGTTTTTATATTTTTGGATACCCTTTTCGTCATAATTAAATTCTCAATTTACGGTTTTTATTTTGCTATTCCTGGGTTGAAAGATATTGCAGTTTTAGTTTCCCAGATTTGCACCTGAAAATCTTCTGAGTTAGATTTGAGGCACTTAGAGTTCCCGGATCAGCCCCGAAACTTTCTAAAATCAGTGTAGCCAATTTTGAGTGCGTTATTGACTTCAAGACCTTTCCAACGGTTCAAATGGTTCACGAATTGGAGTCCCGAATCAAAAGTTATGGCCCCGGGAAGTTGGCGCACTTTCTAGAAGATACAATTGCAAATGTTTTTTTGAAATTTGAACTTCAAGTTGTAATTTTTCGGTGCCAAACCGCCTAAACTCAAAGTTGAATGTTGTTTTGGCTCCAAACTAAAGAGGAGCTCTATTTATGGGTGGGTTTCTAATTTTTGGGTAACTTTTTGGGGACAAGCTCGCATATTGCGAAAGGGTGATTTTGTAGTTTTCTGTAACTTGCATGTGTTGTAGAACTTAAGGATTTGAGATCCTCTGCATGTAAGAAGCTCCATTTTCTGAATAATAAAATTATTCTCTTGTTTGTGGGTTATTTTCTAAGTCTCGGGTTGTGCCCTCATCATAAAATCAAAGAAAAATAGTTCCAACACCATGAAACAAGACCTAAAATGCCATGAAAATGACAAGGGGACATTTTTCTATAGTACAAGTAGATCTTGTGACTGATCATTATAGTTGCATACTTCACAACAAGATTGGTAATAGGTTTTGTTGCAAGAGCCCTTATGTCAAATGTTGCTCTGGTGAGTTCCATCACCACTTCATTTTTCATAGACTTCAACACTGGTACCAGTCTAGTATCACAGATTTTGTTAACTACCTTAATCACTTCCTTGGTTATAAGGTGAGTTTTTTTTTTCCACAAAAACTTATCATGAATTCTACTAAGAGAAATTTTAACGTATTTTTCATCAAAAGAGGAGCTAAAGTTAGGAAAATACTTTGACCAATCCAACTTCTTTGCAACAATATTTGCATACTTAGGTTTTATCAAGAAATCATCCCCAGTGAGCTCATTCTACCATATATCTATCAATTTTCTATGATTATACTCATTTTTAACATGAATGTACATTCTAATGTCTTCAATAGGCATGACACCATGAGGAATCGACGAGAAGGCACCCTAAGGGTCACCTTCAAATACCTTCATGGAATACTTCTTGTAGGAAGGTCTAGGTCTTTTTGAAATGTTTATGACTACAGGAGTTGTCATCTTTTCACAAACCAAGCTCTAATTATTTTAGAAAGAAGATTCATACAAACCCACAACAATATAGAAGAGTAAAATATCTTTTTCTTTCATGAAAACCAGAACTAGGGTTTTCCCACCTCACTCTTCAAATTGCCTCAAGAATTCTCCAAATAGCTCTCCACTTTCTTCAAATGCACAAGTGATCAAAACATCTTACAAATCCACTTTATAGATCAACGAGCTTCCCTAATTCACATTAAATGTAGTAGAATTCAAAAAGCTGATAAAAACCTTCTTCACTACACTAAAAACCCTAATTTGCTCCGCAAATGATCATGTCTACAAATTTTCTTCAACTTCCTTTTGCATAAGCTCTATTTATTCATTCTTTACAATATATCTTTGTGCCAACATCTAACAGACCAAATATTAGGGGGGTTTGAATACTATTCTGTTAATACTCCCCCTAAGACCATGCTACGTCTAATTGTTAGTACCAGATGAGGGCACATACACATTTGATGTTACTAGCTCTTCTTTCTTCTTCAATATTTTTTTCATTCCTTTCTTAACTTCATTCTTGTCAATTTTCTTCACTAGTTCATTCTTCTTTATCAAATTAGATTGCTTTCCACCTTTACTTATGCATAATCTTGAAATGTGTTTGGGTTTGTTGCAATTGTAGCAAAAAAAAATCTCTAGTTTTTTTTACCTCTGTTAATCCTTGATCTACACTAATGTGATTTGTGTCCAAATTTATTACATTCATAACAATAGCCAACAAAATATTGATTTATTCTACCTCCATTGAACCAATTCATCATCTGAGTTCTAAATTCACTAGATCTATGTCCAACTTGCATGAAAAACATTATCCCAAGAAGGGACTAGCATACTGGTTTATTCTACTTCTACACTCCATTTCCTTGTGACCAAATTAATTGCATGAAAAGAAAAAACCATTGAAATATGTGTACCTTTGAGCATTTGGTTGTTTAATAAGAGGTCTTCTAGCAAAGCTTCTTATATTTCTTGTATGTTTTCCTTTATCTTGAGTCTTTTGATTTTCCACTATGTTTGGGGTCTACATAGCCTTAGATATTTCACCTGCTTCCACTCCCAAACCACTTTTGTCTTTATTGGTTTATGTGTTACAATCAACTCATCGAGCTTGGTAGAGCTTGTTTTAAACTTATCTTCATAGGGTTTTGTTTTTTCTAGATATGCTTTCATGTTTACCACTTCTTATTCAAGCATTGAGCATTCATCAATCTTACTTTTCACCACTATATTCAAACAATCTTTAATGCTCTTCTTTTCCTCCACTTGTACCTTCAATTCGATGATCTCTCCATTTGCTTATTTTAATTTCTCACTCACTTCTCTATGTCTTTATTTGAATTTCTTCAATTTCTCTTTCAATTTCTTGATGCATTCATTTGCCTCATCAATATTTTCTTTCAAATATTTTTTTCTCATTTTCAACCTTGTCAAGATCTTCAAGAGTAGCCTCGAGTTCTTCTTTATCATCCATTTGTTCAATCTTCAAGATCTTCCTCAACCTATTAGGCTTCTTTAGAGGAACCAAGATTTGATACCAATTGTTGAATACCCAAGATACTGAGAGGGGGGATAAAACAATATCTTCTTAAACATATTGAACAAATACCATCCAAATATTCCAAAGCATATAACAGTAAGAATGAGAAAGAGCATTAGTAGAACAAAAGAACACAAAACACATGAACACTATTATTTTTTTGTGGAAAACTAAAAATCAGAAAAACCACGGCAAGGATTAGCTCACAATATAGTATAACTAGTTATAAGATATTACAAAGGGTCACTCACTGCCAGGACTCACTATTCAAAATGGGAGGCTCACTTCCTACAAAGATACAATATAGAAATGGCTTACAGCCAGAATATGAATTAATAAAGTTACACCAAACAAGTGTTGATTCAAATCCTTTGATGCTAGTAAATAGGATTTACACACTTCATCATCTTCGCATACTTATCTCTCTTCACACTTCCACACTTCACACCAATCACAAAACTTCCCAATATATATCTAACATATCCGCAAGCATCAATTAGGTCAGCCTAATTAGATGTAACCATTATTCACCAAAATCTTAACTGTCAGCTTCAAGCTTGTACAAAAATTTTCTAAAAACAATTAATTCATGTAGGACCCTACAAAATGTTAGCATGGACCTAAGATAGGTCACAAATACATCTGCAACATAGAATCAATTTATTATAACATCAACTATTGATTAGGTTAGCCAAAGATAGACCTAGTAAGTAAAATTCAACAACAGAATAATGCCAACTCACCATATAAGCACCTAGGCACATGAAATTCTATACTTACAATCTTCTAGCAACCAAGAACCATTTCCCAAAACCACAAGCTATGATATTCATCAGCAAAGGATTGTGAACCAAAATACTAAAGGATAACAACTGTCATACTAGTTCAGAATATTGGATCAAACTTGAACTTAAACATGTAGTTTCAACTCATATAACATGGTGAAATCAATGACTGTAACACAAGAGCTACATAATGTGATGTTCTTCTTCATTCTTCAAGCACCCCTTTTGTTTTTTTTCAAAGTCTTGGAATCACCTAGTAATGGCTATTGGAAGCACTGCTTCCACCTTTAAGATGGATGAGGTTGTTGCATCATTATTATCTAAAGAGATAAAAAGAAAGTCTTCTGAGATATCCAAGGGGGCTCTTATAGTCTATGGTAGACCAAAAGAGAGAAGCAAAAAGAAAGACTCAAAATCTAAGTCAAAGTCTCCAGGGAGATCTAAGTCTCTTGGCAAGAATTCCAAGGAAAAATGTTGGAATTATGGTGAAACTTATCACATTTAGAAAGATTGCAAGAAGGAGAAGAAGAAGAAAAACAAGTCTTTCTTTGATTTTGAATCTGAGAAATCATCCCAAGATGATGGAGAAGTATTTATTATATCCTTGGAATCCCATGCATTGGATGATGTGTGGTTGATAGATTCAGGTGTATCCTTTCACATGACTTCTTATAGAGATTGTTTCTCAAAGTATGAGAAGTACAATGGTGGAGAGGTGTACCTGGGTGATGACTCTCTCCTAAAGATTGTTGGAAATGGAAGAGTCAAAATCAGGCTTCCAGATGGAAGAGTGAAGGGGATTGATGGTGTCTTGCATATCCCAGGTTTGGTATGAAACCTACTTTCTGTAAGTAGACTAAATGATTCAAGAGTGCAAGTTGTTTTCTCTAATGGTTGTTGCAAGATGACTAGACGAGCTATGGTTTTGGCTAAGGGGGTTCGTATTGGCACTTTGTTTTAGCTTGATTCTAAAAAACCATAAAATGGATTTGCTACTTATGGTTTAGGACATAGAGTAAACACATTTCATAATCATTTCATTGAAGGAGACCCTAGAGATCTCAATCTAAAGTATGAAACAAGAGAGAGATCTTACAATAGGGATGTCCCAGGGTCTTATTATAAACTAAAGAAGGGTTCACCACCAATATAAGGCTTGGAAGGACAAATGAAATGCAAGACCTAATGCTTAAATCTAATGCAATGCAATCTTTCACTAAATGACCTATAAAAGTATGTAAATCGAAACAAAGAACTATAAGATAAAATTTGTTCCCTAGGAAACATAAACAATACAATATGAAGCTTTGAAATGCTAAAAACACTAAAAATTTGGCATAGTAGGACTCATACCCTAGTTTGGGTGTATCAGTCCCAAATCAATGTTTCTAATAGTGTAGGTTCTAGATCTACAAAAAAAAATGAAATTTTGTCTAAGAGGGACTCATATGCCACTTCTGGCATATCATTCTTGTTTCACTTTTTTAGGAATTCAAGGTTCATATTTGTGCTCCAATCTCTACTCTTCTCTTCCAAACTAATTTTTGGATCTGAACCTATAAAAATTCCTTCTTTAGGTTGAATGTAGAGTGATAATGGAGTATGGAATCACTTAAGAAACAAGTCATTAGGCTTGGCTTGATGGCTAGTTGCATCTCCCCAACCTATAATCCATCATGATTCATCATAGAAAACCATAATCAACCCTTGATATTGCCAGATCTTGGATGAATGTGAGCTTGAAGATCTACAAAAACACAATAGTTTTTCTCCAAGGCTTCAACTTTGTTGATTACTTGTTCTTGAATGCTCTTTTGAAGAGTGCTTGAATGCTTTTGAATGCTTGGATCTTGAAATTTCTCTTCTAAATTGTTTCTTATACTTAAAAATGACTTTAGAAGCTTGTTTATGTAGGTAATCTACTCCTAATTTACCATTATTTAGATCTCAAAAGATAACATCAACCAAAAATTTAATTAAAAAGTTGAATTTCCTACTCAAACCCTAAAAAGGACCCAAATGGGATTCCTACACCACTCCTGGCATATGGGTCCCACCTACACCCAAGGCGACATATGAGTACCACCCAAGATTTTCAGTGTGGGTTGTTAGAATTTTTTATGTTTTTTAATGGATTTTCTTGGGTTTTTAGCTCAAATAATCCTTGAGATCCAAAATAAAGGGTCTTAGGGGCCTATTAATGATGAATTAAAGGATATTTAATGCAAGGGTACCAAAATAGGTCCAAATTAAGTGAGGGATCATACTATCTCCAAGAAGGGAGTACAATTTACATTGCCACAGATGCATGCATTGTATAATGCAATAGTTCTTCTGATGTACCAAAGAAGATACCTTTGGATTCTTCATCCTCACCATCTGATTGTGCAGAGAAGAAGCATGTTGTAGCTACATCTAATGGTCATGCATTTTGGGTACCTAAGGTTGCTAATTCCATGGAAATAAATCTTCCTATAGAGAAGACAATGTTATGGCACCAACAACTTGGTCATATTGGTGAGAAGGGTCTTATAACCCTAAAAAATAAGAGCCTTGTTGAAGGCCTTGATGATTGTAATCTCAAGTTCAACTTTTGCAAACATTGTGTATATTGAAAGAAACACTATGTTTCTTTTTACTCTAGTTCTCACAAGTCTTATGGGATCTTGGATTATGTACATTCAAATGTTTTTGGTCCTATAAATGTCCCTTCATTATCAATATATATATATATATACATATTTCTTTTATAGATGTTTACAATAGGAAATTTGTTTATTTCCTCAAAAGTAAAGTTGAATTCTTTAGTTATTTTAAGGAGTTTAAGGCCTTAGTAGAAAATTAGACTAGCAGAAAGATTAATTGTTTGAGGACTGATAATGGTGGTGAGTTTTTCTCCATGGAGTTTGACAAGTTTTGTAAAGATTACATGATTAAGAGACATAAGAAAAATCCTTACACTCCACAAAAAAATGGAGATGCTGAGAGAATGAACAGAATGTTTATGGAGAGGGCTAGGAGTATGTTGAGTGGTACTAGCCTTGAACAAACATTTTGCGCTAAAGTGGTAGCCACTACATGTTATTTGATCAATAAATCTACTACATTATCACTTGTTGGTAAGACACCCATGGAGGTGTGGTCTAGTAAAAATCCTTCGATGAGAAATCTTAGAGTATTTGGTTGTGAAGTTTACACTCATGTTCCAATTGAGAAGAGATTAAATTTGGAGAATAAGGTTGTTAAGTGTATCTTTATTAGCTATGGTGTCGGTGTGAAAGGCTACAAGCTTTAGGATCCAGAAACTTAGAAGGTTATTTATAGAAGAATTATGATATTCAGAGAGATGAAGCCTTCCACTGTTGAGATGCAACCAAAGAAAGAGGAGAAATAGGAGGTAGTGAAAATTCCACCTACTCCAAAGAAAGAAGAACCAAGTACTCCTATTGGACCTGATGATAAGGAGATCTCAAGTAGCTCTAAAAGTTCTAAAGAAAAAGGAGAAACTCAAATTTAGCCTTTGAGGAGGTTTGCATGAGTTAGGTGACAACCAAAAATATTTGGTTATTCATTTTTGTATTCTAGTTGCATTTTTTCCAAGTGATTACTAATATTGATGAGCCTAGGACAGTTAGAGAGGCATTGGGAATGAGTGATTTGGATTCCTAGATGCAAGTCATGGACGAGGTGATGGATTCATTAAAGAAAAATAACACTTGGGATTTGGTACTGGGTGGTCCTGATGGTGGTGTTGAGAATTATAAGGCACAATTGGTCACTAAGGGGTTTTCCTAGGTGAAGGTAATTGATTATGGAGAGATATTCTCTCTTGTAGTGAAGCTAACATCTATCTAGCTTCTATTGTCACTTGCAACAACATATGACTTAGAAGTGGAACAAATGGATGTGAATACAACATTCCTTCCTAGTGATTTGGAGGAATATATTTACATGTCATAACTAGAGCACTTCATTGAAAAAGGAAAATAAATCTTGGTTTTAAAACTGAAGAAGTATCTTTATGGTTTGAAATAGTCTCCTAGGATGTGGTATCAAAATTTTGATACCTATGTGTTGTCATTGAGATTTCAAAGATCTAAATCTGACCATTGTATATATTTTAAATCTGATAATGGTTGTATTATCATTATTGTTCTATATGTATATGATATGTTGTTTATTGGGAATGGTAAAAGTATGATTTCAAATTTGAAATTTTAGTTGTCAACATAGTTTGAGATGAAAGACCTACTTGTAGTTAGGTACATTCTAAGAATGGAAATCATAATAGATATAGCTATCAGAAAGCTTTGGCTAAGCCAAAGCAATTATGTAAACTCTATGTTGGAAAGATTCAACATGGTATAATGTAGACAATTAGTTGTTCCTATGATGCAAGGGATGAAGATTTATGTGAATGATTTTCCAGAGTCTCCTACTGAGATGGAGAACATGACTAGAATACCATATGTGAGTGTACCTGGTAGTATGATGTATGCGATGGCATGTATGATACCAACAATTTCCCAAGAAGTGGGATTCCTTAGTCGTTTCATGGCTAATCCTTGGTAGATGCATTGGGATGTTGTTGAAAGAGTGTTCAAATATTTAAGGGGTACTTCTGAGTATTCCTTTTGTTTCATGGTTATCCTACTAGACCTCAACATTTTGTGAGCATTCAAGGGTATGTGGATTTGGATTGGGTAGGTGACACTAATAGCAAAAGATCCACCAATGGTTATGTGTTTATGATGTTTGGTGGCTCTATCAGTTGGATGAGTAAGCATCAAGTTGTAGTCTCATTGTCCATGACAAAGGAAAAGTATATGGAATCCACTCATGCCTGTAAGGAAGCCATTTGGCTTAAGATATTGTGTTCTGCTATTGGTTTAGATATAGGATAGACAATTGTTTATTGCAATATTCAAAGTGCAATTTTTCTAGCAAAGAATCCTACTTTCCATGCTAAAACAAAGCACCTAGATGTTCAATATAATTGTGTTTGTGATGTGTTAGAAGATGGAAAGGTGAACCCTAGAGAAGGTTGAAACTTTTGTGAATGTTGAAGATGCATTGAAAAATCCAATGAGAACTAAGAATTTTAGATGGCATTTGGATTCCATGGGCCTTGGGGCCTTGAGTAGATGATTCTAAATGACTCTCGGTAGGTCTTTGACAAGTGGGAGAATGTTGGGATTAAGGTTTCTCAACCTTAGAGTTCTAATATTGATTTAATTTGATGTATTAATGTATTTATTTGTATTATTTAAATGTCTATGGTGTCACGTCACAAATTGGGACCCATCGACAGGGTGGCATCCCCGTTGGAGGTGACTGGATGACACATAATAATCCCAAGTGGACATGGGTGTCCCACTTTGGGATCTATGACATAGGATTCTATGGCATGTCATAAGGCATATATGAATGCATGGAGAAAGTTGGGACCCAATATGGGTTATGACAAGATGTAAGAGAATCATCTATTTCCAGTTGGCTATGATAGATTCTCTTACGGATCCTATGAAAGATTCTATGGAAGATTGATGAAATATTCTATGATAGTTGTAAGTCATCTATCATAAGCTATTTTTTAGCATATACTAGGCACTCAAGCTTGGAAGAAGAATATTTGCATGTTAGACACTTATCAGGGGTGTAAGGGAATATTGTACATGTGTCCAAATGCATGTCTAAGGTGTTGAATATTATGCCATGTGGATTTGGACACCCCTCACCTTCTAGATACTTCTTGAAGCTTGTAACACTCTATTTATTGAGTGCCTTGAGTTGTAGAATGTATATATTTTTTACAAGTAACAAAGTGTTGTGGGGTTAACTCTAGAATAAGTGTTTGTGATGAAGCACTTGTGTAGAAGCCTTGTACTTGGGCTATGTTGTAACTCCTATTTGAAGTAATACAGAAGTATTATGCTTTTGGAGGGTGAGGTTTTTTACCAAAAAGGGTTTTCCCCATGTATATCTAGTGTTTGTTGTACATGTGTTCTTTCTAGTGTACTTAAGATCTTAAAGGCTTTTAGTTTTGGGGAAAAGCTTTTGTTGCTAGTTTCTCAACTGATTTCTATTCCCAATTTTTCTCTTCTCGTCAGTGGGTCTCCTTCTCCTTTCTTTGGCTGCTCGAGGGGATTAAGATAGGAAGATCATATATCTCCCTTCTTTTTCATCATTTTGGCAGAGTCGCTTGGAAAAATAACTCAAAGATTTGTTAACTCTAGTCAATTGGCAGGGCTTTCTCCTTCCCAAAATCTGACTTTCTCTCATCAATACCTTGTGGAAGATATGCTCATGCTTGGGGAATCATCCATTAAAGAAGCTAAAGTTGTTAAATGTATTATTCTATTGTATGAATTGGCTTCTAGAAAAAAGGTTATCCTTCTAAAGAGCGCAGTTTTTTTCCTTAATACCCTAGTTGATAGGTAGCAAAGAATTGTTTGGATTCTTTAGTGCAAGGTTGGGTAATTTCCTTCTTATTTATGTCTCCCTCTGTGCTCTTATTTTGTTCTTGATTATTTTTGGAATGGTTTGGTGGACAAGTTTAATGAAAAATTAGCTAGTTGGAAGTGTGCTTTGTTGATTCAAGCAAGGAAGATTCAATTGATCAAATAAACCTTTCAAAATCTCCCTATCTATGCTCTTAGCCTTTTTCGAATGCCTCAAAAATTTGTGGATAAACTTGAAAGAATTTAGAAGAATTTTATTTGGTATGGGTGGGAAGAAAGAAAGAGATTACATCTTCTCTAATGGGATGAAGTGTACAAACCTAAGAAGGTTTGGGGTCTTGGAATTTAGAAAATTTGAGAGTTTATTATGGCTTTACTTGCTAAGAAGCTTTGGAATCTTATTTCTGGTAATTGTGAATGGTTTGGTATTGTTTCAATTAAATACCTCATGGGAGTGGATCATTTTAGAGACCTCTAGGATTCAAGATTTTCTCCTCCTTTTGGGTCTCTTATTTGGAATGCTATGGTGAAATCTAAACATATTCTGGGATGACTAGTGGTTTGGAAATGGTCTACTAAAAGATGAACTTTGGGCTCTCCCTTGGATGGATCTTTGTGTGCAACATTTTAGCCTCTTTTTGGTTGATTACATAAGCAATGGTACATGGAAGACGTTGCATGATCTCAATCCTGGTTTGGAAATTCTCTCAAAATCCTTGTATTTTTTTCACATCCCTTCTTTAGCTCTGATGGATAGGATTGTGTGGACGTTTTCTTCTAATGGTAAATTTTTTGATCTTCCTTGGCTTTTGCCTTGCAAGTCTCTTTTATTGGCCCTGTCTCCTTTTGGGATTCTCTTTCGAACCCCAATTCAATTCCTAAAATTAATATTTTATTTTGGTTATTATACCAATGTAAAGTGTTGACTACTAATAAATAATCTTGTGTGAAGGGGCTTTATGTTTCCTAACCATTGTTTTTTATGTGAAGAAAAGGTGAAGAATCCTAGTCACTTTTGACTGGGTGTAGGTTTGTGCATGATAGTTGGGTTCATGTGCTTTCTCTTTGGAGATTGTCTTGGGTTTGTCTATCCTCTCTCAATGACTTAGTGTGACAATGGAAGGCTCCCTCATAGAATCCTGATCAGTTGCTTTATGGTCCCTCATCCTACCTCATATGGCTTGGGGAATTTGGATGGAAATAAAT
>VDFB02123683.1:0-97603 GCA_007258455.2 Sequoia sempervirens | reverse complement strand
AAGTGCTATGTTGCATCTCACCAAACCCTTCATTTGAGATCTTTGAAGAACTATAACTTAGAACATCTCTCCAAGATCTAGATCTTGCATGAAATGGCTTGATTGATGATGTGATCTTGATGCTTGAAATTTGACTTGAATGCTTGAAACCTACATCACAATGTTAGCTCCAAAACATGCATGATGCTTGATAACTTTGACATGATGCTTGAGATCTTGAATGTTGCAACAAATGCTTGAGAAATCTGCTCTTGAACACCTTTGACAATAATCTTAGCTCTAGGGATAATCTCTTTCTTGTGCTAGGATTTGAATTGATAAAAAGACCTTGCTTATATAGACAATTTTCTAATTTCCCACAAATTAAACATTACAAGCCGAAATTTGAATTTGAATTTGGGATCATAAAAAGGCTGCCAAAAACATGTTGAAATTTGAATTAAGCAACTAGAGGGGACCCAAGGGCGAATGGGTCCTGACCTAAATTGCTAGGACCTATTCATTTCAGGGTGTTAAAAATGATAGTTGCATTAATTAAATCATGATTTCCCTTCTGGAAATTGTAATTAATTAGGCTTGTAGATGCATAATTAGGCTAATTAGAGACTTAATTAAGTCTAGTTTATTAAGGGACCCAAACATAGTGTGAAAATGTAAAGGAGTACATTTTCTGACACTACAATAGTTGACAATAGTTAGGAATCATAAGTTAGTTCACCATTTGGCAAACCATACCATAACATTTCCCTTAAAGATATTGATGTCTTTAATTAAACTATACCCAACATTAATCATAAACCAACTTGAACATCCCAAGGTTTGTCTTATCAACATAGGGGCTCAGATTATGAAATTACCTTGGTTTACAAACAAATAGGAAATCATTTCCATTTGAAACTCATATAATAGGTTCAATATTGAGGTTCTTATACTCAAAGGGTCAATAGATACCTTCAAAGGACAAGCAATAGTATTTAGGAGCTTGTTTTGGTTATAATCAATGCCCAAATCCTACTTAAGAAACTTGGTAACACTATATCCATTAGACCAAGAAATGAAAATCATTAATAATATTACTAATAATATTCTTGATCTTCTAGTTTTCCTTTACCCTATGAAGCACCCCATATTCTTATAATAGTCTAGTTCCTTGATTGGGTAATTTATTTATACCAAATATGACCGTGATGGTCAACAGTAAGGTCACAAGAGATGTTGGATAGCATGATCTCATAGGTTTATTTGTTAACTTAATTTCAACAACATAATCAAATTAAACGGTAGTTACCTTCCATCTATAGTATGCAACCATATTATGGTTCACAATAGATCTAATATCCTTCTTTTGTTCGCTTGATATTTCCATTATCAAGGTTCTCGCATTTAAGAGGTTGATAGACATCATGTAGCCATATAAAGCATTTACTGTGGTATCAACAAATTATCAAAAGTGTTAGTTTCAACATTAAAACATGTTTAGTAAGTGTGGTTGTAGTGCCACTATATGAAGTCACCCTTACAATATTATGCAACCAAGAACCAAGGTCCACATTAATTATCTCTGATTCTTGGTTCATATTTAAGTTTATCTTGCAGCTAAAGATTTGATTTAAGACTCTTTGCCATCTTATTTCTCTTAAAGTTTGAACATGGAGTCATTCAAATAATTAATTGTTGTTTATAGTAAGTTCTTAGTTGATAATTTATTTTTATTTTTTTCAAAATATCTTATAAGTTCATCTTTGTGACACAAAAGTTAGATTGATTACTTAACAGTAAATTCTCTTTGTTTGCACAATCATATTTATCACTAGACCAAGACACTATGCCATGAATTATATTATTGTAATCATAACCACCACATCCAAAAGCTATATTCCACGGAAAATCCATGTAAGGTTTTATTTGGCTAACTCCCAAGAGTGAACAATACCCCTTAGGCACAACATTATAGGATTGAGGTCCCTTATTACTCTAATTAAGCATTCCTCTAATGTGCTGGAAGGTATCATTTATAACATAGCACCCTTCAATCACTACCCAGTGACCAAGGGTGTATCAATATTAGTGTGTAGAAGGTAATAGTATTTTAGCAAGTCTATATCTCATACTAATTTGTAGATTATTCATATTACAAGAATATATTTTTTAGAATACAACCATGGAACACACAACACTCTTGAGAGCTAAAATAACCCATTACAACTCTCATCACACTTACTTTGACTAGGCTCAATGGCTATACAATAACCTTATTAATTGTCACATGGGTAGTTGTTTTACAACACAAAATAGTCTTGATACTTTAGCAAAGCAAAAATAAGCAACAACCACTACTCACCAACTAATTAGATTGGTGTCAATGTTAAAAGTAGAACTTCTTGTCATAGCACAATAAGATAAGTGAATCTTCATCTAGTTATCAACCCGATGATGAATACAATGACATACTTGTTGGTATTTACACCACATACCATCGAGGATCTTATCAAGTAACTGACATTATAAAATTCATTAATCATATCTCCCCATTTCTAATAATAGTAATCAATATCTTATACAATTTTACAAACAATCCTTGTTATTAATATTTTTAACTCCCCTCTTTTGTTGTTCTATTAACAATAGTGTATTACTCACTAAATAAAGACTCTAAACTCCGGTTGAATCAAATATGTGACTTATAACTATCCAAGTCATACCAAAACTTGATCATGATTCAAGAGATAGTTCACTTAGATTGAAATGAATGCCCTCAAGTGCAAGAAACTATATACCTTAATTCGAAGGTCCTAAATCACTCATCTACATGTCCAATCACAATATAATCGGATAAATCTCTTACATGGCACCCATCCCATAATGGACTATTTTGGATAGTGTATAAATCATTTACAATCCATCATTATTTCACATAGGGGAGAGGACCCAATAGTTGAGCACCCTAACTTCACACTTCTAATTATCCTTCGTGGAAATTTCAAATCACTCCCAATTTTTTACAACAGCTTACTTGGCAAGTCCCCTGCTTATAGCTTTGTTTTGGGGCCACATCATCAAATATGATGCCACATCAGCATGTTTTTTGTCAAGATGTAGTTGACCAATACTTGTTCATTCACATCATGGATAGTTGAGTGCTGATGTGGCATCACATGATTGGTTGCTTTTTAGATCAAAGGAATACATTTTGTTTAATTATGGATAGTCATGTCACAACTATTGGTTCAATATTGATAAAAATATTGGGCATTATATAAACAGCTACTATCACACTATTGAAACATACCCGACTACTTGGGTCCTCTCCCCTAATGCATAATAAATAGCATGGTTTGGGCATCTTACCTGGTGACTCCTAGTTCTCATTTGGGCTCTGGCAAGGAGGATACGACCCAGGGTTGCCTCGAATGTTTTCCAGGTCTTTTGTGAACATCCTGCCAAGACTTGCAGACCATGGCATCTCGTCTCTTTCAGGCATACTGTGAAGTAGTTCATGTCACAACTATATCCATGAAGGCATTTGCAACTATGGCATTGAACAAAACTCCCTAACACATCTCTATCCTCTCTGAAAATTTTCCATCTTATATGCTTTGATGGTAATCCGTAACATGCGGAAGCTCTCATAGTGGCGCAGGCAGGGATGGTGCGGGCAATGGTAGTAGAATTTGGCTTCACACCCACCAATTGATTTTGTTTGAAAGTTTCTTAAGCCTTCTCAACAAATCCATTTCGTGAGTATCCTGCAATCCTTATAATCTATTTGAGCACATCTCTTGGAGGGAATTCATCTATATTTTGTGCCCTCTCCATGCTTCCTTGTGCCTGATGATCTCCTCAGGCTTCGAAAGGCACCCATACCCAGGCGCTCAGCACACATACATGCCATGAAATATTTTAAGGAACCCCTAAAATTGCCTAAACATTCCTTCTCTTCCCAAAACAAAGCCCGAAGTGTCGATTTATGGAGGGTCGCGGGTCCTTTTCCCTACCCTGCGTGACATATCTCGTCCTTGCACTGCAATTCGTGGATGACCAAAGAGATGAATGCCATGCTTATTGATTGCGTGACCATTCCACAACATGCTCGCACCATTTCCTGCAAAAATCGCGCCCTTACTTCTTAAATGGTGTTTGTCCCCTACCCTAGAATGGAGAAGTCACCTCCTTTAATTCCTGTTTGACGACTTCTCCCGTCTCTTTTACTGTTTCATACGGCATTTTAAATTTATCTATTTATTCTACCCCTAGCATTGACTGGAGGGATGTGACATATGAATCTCCTTAATTTTCTTGTCCATATCCAACATCATGCTCTCATAATCCTTCTTTAAAACAATGATGGCTTCTTCAACGTCTTCCACCCTGTTCTGCAGCTCCCTGTTAATAGGCCCATAATGGTCCCTCTCCTCATTAGACACTTTTTCCTGCAGACCATGGACTTTGACATTGGTTTTATTTAGCTCCAAGAGGAACCATTTGGTCAGTTTGAAATAGTTTGTCACCCCCTCCCGAGCTAAAGTCAGAACATCATATATTTCTTCTCCATTAGAATGTAGGTAGGAAAAATCTTTAGATAAAGGATGCACATTAGCGGCTTCAGGAGTATCCCTTGCAGAGCCTTTCTTAGTAATGTGAATCGTGGCCCACATTTCATCAACTTTCTCCTTACCTTTGTCAACCTCCTCTCCACCAGTCTTAGAATTTTGATTGCCCTTCCTTTTCACTTTGGGACCATCCTCCTCGTCCCCTGTTTGGGATCCCTCTGACCATGAAATCACCTTTTTAGCTTTCTTTTTCAGAGAGATCTTTGTTGCAGCCTTTCTTTTCTTTTGTTCTTCACCATCAGAGGGAACAATAGATAACATTTCAACAAAGTCATCCCCATCTTCCTCCTCTCTCCATTCATCATCATCATCTTCCGTGAGTCCGAACTTAAATTAGAAATTGTTATTAGGAATATTCATCATTTTTCTTTGCTGCTTAGTTTAATACCCATGTATCAAAAGGAGACTAGCACACGTGGTTATATCCCTATTAGCATGGTTCCATCCATATGACTACGTTAGTGTTCGTCTACAATAGTGACCCATACGGCCATGGTTTCAATTCTTTCCTATTCTACAACCTATAGTATTTAGGAAATTGCCATGTGGTAGACACCTTTCCGAGCTTATCTTGAGGAAGTTGAATTTTGTGACTTTCTTTATAACAATCAAGCCCCACAAAAGATTTGAAAGAGTTGATAAGAGATTCTTTGGAAATGTGCAAAATGTTTGAGGTGGGTATTGACAGGTACAAATATAGCAATGGCTTCTATTATGCTGTGTTGCTTTTGCCTATATTTGCTTGCTATGCTTAATGTTGTATAGTAATGGCTTCTAGCATGACGTGTTGTTTCTCGCTCATTGTTGTTTGTTATGCTTAGTGATCTTTTTTGCTTAATCATGTTTGTTATGTTCATACAATAATTTTCTTTTCAAAAATAAAAATAAAAATTTAACTGTGAAAATAATTGAGATGAGGAGGCATCATAAGTGTATTAATCAGCTTTTTGTGGATGCTTCCATATGCAGTCCTGTCTAGGGGGCAAAAGTGCGAATGCAAAAGAGTCCATGGTGACTAGGATTGAAGTGGAACTAGGATTGTTGGAGTTTGAAAGGTTGATTGTCAAGTAGATTAGGGAAATTTGTACATCAAATAATCTTTAGAAAATGTGATCAGATTTATTAAAATCAGAAAGCTAAGAGGAGATGCTAAACAAAAGAGATATGTGTCAAGTAGACACCTCATCTCTACACCTAAACTTTTTCTTGGCTATCAATTTGATATTTGAAAATCAAAATGTAAAAGGACATTAGAATTTTAACAATTATCTTAAATGTTAAAATATAACTTTTTACTATGAACGTTTGTACACAGTCATCCATGGGCTGCTAATTTACATTAATTACCCAAAAAAGAATGTTAAAACTTTTGGATGATATATTAGGCTAAGAAAAGTAAAATACAATAATAGTTTCAAACAAGCCTCATACATTTTATGAAATTTGCCATGGCAGTCAAGTACTGTAATTCTAAAAATTTTAACTCTTGTCACAATATTAAAGAATAAAAAATGGTTGACCACAAGGAGAAAGAGTTTATAAGTGTTAATTACAATAAAATATGATCGAAAACTTATATATTCCACGCTGACTTCTTTGAATTCGTGTTAGACACAGTGGTCAATAATCTTACAAATACAGAGCAGAGCAAAAAACAGACTATGTTTCAGCTCTCTGTCAGCAATGGTTATACTTGAACAAGCTGCTCCATATTAGAGAAACTGCAAGATGCTGCTTCCTGATTTTCCAGAGGAAGATCACTTTCATCAACCACTGATGCATACTGATCAATGTTCCTAAAAAAGTTAACAAACAGACGCCAGTTCTCTGGAGAGAATAGAGATGCACCCATTCTTGAAAAGGTAAAAGATGTCAAAGCAGGTAGATTGGGTGAACTTTGGCTATGAACATTGTCTAGAACCCTTTTGTATGCAGCACTGTCATGGCAAGGAAAGGAATTCTCACCAGCAACTGGAACTCCATATTTATGACTTGCTCTTCGAATTTGAAGAAAAAGTGACTCAGGGCTACATCTTGCTTCAGTAGGATTGTCAAGATCCGAAACATCCATCCTTGGTAAAATTATTAGGGATGCATTTTTGGCAAACATCTCTACAAAAGCTTCATAACCATCTCGACCCTCTACATTGTAGAATCCAGAAGTAAGTTCTGCTGCATGAGACTTTGTCTTGTACCACCAGTGAATTGCCGGAAGCTTTCCAGCTATGATTACCTCGTCATCCCTAAAAATACTTGCAGCTAGGGAGAGCATGCGATCTCCATGATTAAGCAGTTGCGAAGTATACCATGAAAGAAAAAAATCTCCATATGGAGAATTCCATGATCCACCATTATCTGTGAAGAAACCTCCCTCTTGAGGCCATTGGCAATATGAGGGGGCATCATGAGGGCCTGCCAGACCCCATAAAGAATGACCCACTTCCTCAGAATGCTGCTTCAGGTTGGCTAGCATATGCTTATCGTAGCACTGAAATTCTCCTACTCCGGGGAATTTCCACTTGTCCTCTGGGAAGGACGGATACCTCAGTTCACCATTAGGACCAAGACCCACACATATTTCCTACATAAGGAGTAGATTAACTTTTAAGAGAATTTTCAAATCCATTGTCAAGAAACAAGTATTGATCTTTTCAATGACTACAATTAATTTTCCCATAAAATAAAGTTGAAGTTGAAATCAATGCATAGACTTGGATTTCCTAATGAATTGAACATATGTAGGTACATTCAAAAGATGGATTACTTACCACTATAGTATTCCCAATGTACTCTGAGAATGTCGCTCTGAAGCTCTTAAGCAAATCAGAGACCATCTGAAGTGGTGAACGACCTTCAAATAGTGGAAGATCGTCAACAGCAAGGGACAAACAATCTTTGTAGCGGTTTCCAGAATGATCTGCGAAAAAGATGTTTGGATCATTGTCACCCACTTTAAGGACCCACGGTGGAAGAGCTAAAGGAGGTTTCTGTTTACTGTATTTACAACCGTGAAAACACATTGAAGCTTGCACTTTCAGGCCTGCCTCTTGGATCAACTTGACCAAAGATAAATATGCTGCCCAATCATACTTTGTTGGAGCATCTCCCTCCACAACGCCCCACCATACTTGCATAACCACTCCATCAACACCAAGAGTTTTCAAGGTAAGCAAGCCTGCTTGAATTGCCTTGCAATGGTTTAAGGTATTGTGAACTGATACTGTATCTACAGGAAGCATTACATAGAAGGGCAAGTGCTGCAAAACCGAGACAAATTAAACAGATCAGAATCATCTCATGGCTAACTCATCAAGTTTACCATCCTGCCAAACTCCATTTTGAAATGAATGATAACTAACAGAAACTCACAAAGTCCCAGGGGCTTAAAGAGCATGCAAGATCTCGAGGGCTTAAAGATAAACTTGCATAGTCTCAAGGGCTTAAAGAAACCTGGTTCTATCAAATTTTCTAATTTCACTCTACAAATAATCATGTTAGATCCTGCAAAGCAGCAAAGATAATCCTCATAATCAAGAAACAAGTAGAGCATCTCAAGGGCCTATCCAAACGCATCATTTTCAAAAGATTCATTGCGAGTTCCAAGGATACAAAGGCCCATAAGATCCTTCAATTATATACCAAAAGGAAAAGATAAGTAGGATATCTCATGGACCTCTCTTCATGCATCATTTCAAAAGATTCACCACTAACTGCAAGAATACCAAGGTCCATGAGATCCTTTACTTGTTGTGTGTCATACACAGGTACAAGTAAAGGTACTTTTTTAGATCACCACCAACTGAGATATGTATCAGACCAACCTGTTGAATCTCACAAGAGGATTATTTTCCATTTACTTTATACATTGTTCAAGTTTGAACCTGAGATCTCCTCCCAGTAAACAACTGTTCTAACCAACTAGGCTTCCCCCTAAGATATTATATTAAATATAGAAAGATTATACAAAACTGTGGACAAAAACAAATACAGAAAATTAAGCATTCTAACTGTGGACAAAAACAAACAGAGAAAAATAAGCATTTTAATTGTGAGCATAATTAAATACACAAAATTGGGGATTTTACAATCCACCGTTCAGTATTTTGTGCCAAACATGGGAATTCAAGAATACTTGTTTGTGCAATTTGGGGATTTTGATAGAGGTTTTATGTTTTAATTAAACTTCACCGTGATGGAACAAGGATGTCAAATTGCATCTTAAGCACTTACTAAAATCTGAAAGTTTTCAGCCAAGATTTAAATTACAATTCACATAGACATAAGGCTGGCATCGCATGGTATTTCTAAATAATTGAGAATACTTTCAGTAAAAACTGTGTAAGAATCTTTTATATCAAAATTTCAGATCATATCATCAAAATAAAAATAAAATCATATAAAATATAATATGATCTGATCTGTTGATGGATCATTGAGTTTGATCCTAGACATCCATGCCAAAAATTCTTACATGGTTTTTACCAGAAGCATTTTCACTCATGGCTAGGATTGATTGAGAATAGCAGACATGAATAAAATAAACAAAAGCAAGGAAAAGAAAAAATAGATGGCTAAAATGAAAAGCTTACCTTTTTCACAGAGTTTCCAGATTTTGCAACATCTTGGGCAATTTGTACAGCACGATCTACATGGCTGGCCAGCACGCCAACGATCCCCTGCCTCTGAAAGGGCATCTTCGTTAAAACAGGACCCCTTAAGCGCAAGCCCAAATTATTCACACCGCTATGTACAGCCAGCGATTGCAACTTACATTCAGTCGACAAACAGGAAGACACACGCACCGAATCAGTCTGCCATCCTCCAAATTGTGAAGGAACATGCAGAGACCTCTCATAAGGTATGGCACAAGCGCTCCCCACTCTTGTCACAACTGCCATCTTTTAATTGATAATTAAAATCACAGAGACTCCTATAATTAACAAACACCCTGGCCTCTCCAAATCTCAGAGACGCTGTAAAAACTAAAGCTTTGACTGGATCCAAAATATCTCACGGCGTATAGCCAACTTGGCACCAAACTTACAGAATATAAACGAAAATAAGACTGCAAGACCTGCAAAAGCTTTAAGACTTAAAACTCCAATACCATGAAAGTACCCACAGGAAAACCCAAAAAGCAAAGAAGCATCCACGGGCAATCAGATGTAGGGAATATGCAAAAGAGTGATGACGGCTGCCGAGTACGAGAATACATATTTATAGGGTTTTTCCACGGTGTTCCTTTTGGAATGATTTTAAACGCTTTATTGAAGTCCACGATCGTAGAACTTATCCAAAATTCCCGAATAATGCGAGCTATAATGCAAAATAATATGGTCCGCGGAACACAGAATCCAGCCATGGTTGGAAAAACATATGGCTTGAAACTCTAGATTCCTACCACTGGGACCCACATTCTGTCACTTTTCCTCTCCGAAGGGGTGTTTGAAGGATTGTGGGACCCATTGTCCAATGCAAGTTACCGGAATCCATGGGCAAATGATGATCACAATTGGGCTACGAACTCTGTTGTTGATTGCGTGGCAGATGAGGATGAGGAACATGAGGAGAGTCTGGAATGATTGCTCTGCTCCACTGGTTTTCAAAAGCCCACACTTGGCATATTTTTCGGGGTTCACTAGTTGGCCCTTCCAAACATGATGGAGAAGTATGACTCCAATGTTTTACTCTGGTTTAATCCTGGCTTTTGATCATGGACCCATCATACAAAGCAACTTTATGAAAGTTTGGCATATATGGAAGGTTGAAAAGTGTATATATTTTTGTTTTTTTCTAGATGTTTTGGATTGAGTTTGATTAGGTTGTGTCAAGTGCAATGATTAAGTAGTGTATAAGTGTTACATTTGTATTGAAAAGTTAGTCAATTACTTTAAGTTCACTTTTACATATTTTAAAGATTTGAACTTGTTATGCAAATTATTCATTTCTTACTTTGAGACAAATTCATGAGTGTGGAGTTAAACCTAAATCATATTTGTAATATAGATTTTACCTCCAAACTTTCAAAAGCAACTTTAATTATGGGTTCAAGTTGATCCTTATCCTACCCACTAGTATTTGCCAACTTGAAATTGACATATGTGATCTTTATATGGTAGGGCATTGCATAAAAGGATAAACAACATCAACTAGTATCAACATCTACATCGTATGGAAAATGTGATGTCCCACTTCACCTTTCTCTTCTTCATTTTGACCCATTGATCAATATATTTGTTATTACAAGCCTCATTATATATTTTGAGGATATCATGCATCTTGTATATGGATTTTGGATTAGATTGATGTGATAATATAAATAAGACTTTGATTTCCCCATATATGTGCATGTGTTCTCTAGATTTTTTTGGGTTCACTAGTTGGCCCTTCTAAACATATCCGATGTTTTACTCTGGTTTAATGCTTAGGTATTTAATTGGCTTTTGATCATGGACCCATCATACAAAGCAACTTTATAACAAATTGGCATATATAGAAGGTTGAAAAGTGTATTTTTTGTTTTTTCTAGATGTTTTAGATTGGGTTTGATTAGGTTGTCTCAAATGCAATGTTTAGTGTATAAGTGGTACATTTGTATTGAAAAGTTAGTCAATTACTTTAAATTCACTTTTACATATTTTAAAGGTTTGAACTTGTTATGCAAATTATTCATTTCTTATTTTGAGACAAATTCACGAAGTGTGGAGTTAAACCTAACTCATATTTGGAATATAGATTTTACCTCCAAACTGTCGAAAGCAACTTTAATTATGGTGTAATGTCCCCTTCTCGAGCGTGATCAATTCAGTTGACCGTTGGCCTATTCCGGAGACCCGTAGGCTACTTGGAGGGTAAAATTAGGGTTTCCCGTTTTGGAGGATGTTGTTGCTCAAAGTTTGGAGATTGAATTGCGGATTCTTTCTGGGTTTTCAGAGAGCTTCGTAGTGGTATGACTTGTAGTGCGATCCGAGCACCTTCGGGAATTTATTATTTTTAGTAAATTCTATTTCTGGTAGTGGTCATGTGGTTTTCAGTGTAGTTGGCTCTATTCTTCAGCCAGTTTAGTTGTTTTGTTCATTTTTGGCCTTGGGATGCATTTTGGAGAGATAAGTTATGATGATTTAAATAATGTTATATTTTAATGTTGACCCCTTGGCCTAGTTGCATCACTTCAAGTTGTTCTAAAAAGGGGGTCTTCATGAGTGGACGCCTCATAGGAGGTAATTTAATATTTTCAAAAGGTCTAAAATCATGCTTGAAGAAGGGACGCCAACTTTGATGAGGAAATTATTTTAAAATAAAGTCAAAATATAGCTTTGAGAAAAGGGATGCCATCCAAGGAGGGAAATATGAACAATTCAAATTTGAAAATTAGGGCACCTTCTTGATGCTTCTAGAAGATTCCTCTCAAGCTTATAAAAACAAGCCTCTACTCTTCAATTGGACATCTTATGTCTTCAGTAAAGTTATGCTGCCGGAATGGTATCAGGATTGCTTCGAGGAATGTATGCCTCCTAGCCTTGGCTCGACTTCTTGCTTGAAAGATAGCAACTAGTGGAGAGTTAGTTGTAGTTGAGTGAGCTTTGTAGTGAGAAGTTGCATTGTAGAAGTTATTATGCATTTGTAGTCCTTTTTGAGCATGCTAGTGAATTTTTGATGTTGTTGACTTCAAGGTGTTGAATGTTGTTTTTGCTCATATTTCAAAAAAGACAAATATAATCATTCTGGGTATTGTTGCCATCTCTTTCTCTATGTGAGGCGACCCTTTGTGCTAATTTATAGATTTTTATTTGAAGATTGTGATTTTTCCAAGGCAAATCACCCCTCTTGGCAGATCGTACCTCTCAAGAGAAGCATTGGGATGCGTGCAAAATAATATCAAGGCTTTGGGGTGGATTTCTTTGTTGTAACTTGGGCACCATCATTATAGGAAGCTAATGCATTTGATTTGGAGTCATTTGGGTGAGTCTAGTGTGAGATACGAGCATTTTAGTAGGGTTTTGTGTTGCTGGTTATGCATTTTTAGTCCATGTTCTGTCATATCAAATTTAGGTAATTGCATTTTGGTGAAGGGTTTGTGACTGGAAAGTCTTATTAAGCTTTGGAGAGATCTTATTTCATTATTGTAGCATTGGGAAGCTTCTAATCTTATGTTCTTGGCAGGCACTCTTTTTCATTGTAAGTTGAACAGTAGTATTGTCAGCATTCTCATCTATCTTCTGCTTTTACTCATTGTAATACCCGCTAAATAAGTGGAAGAGGCTGGCTTGCCGCCTATTTACATTCTGAACTTGCATTGTAATATCATGTTCCTGATCGGTTGGGTCGTCATTGCATTTCACGGATCCTCTGACCATATGCTCACCATCTCTCGGCACATTCTTGGTTAGAGTTACTTTTAGTTGGTAGTTTGTAGGGATCCTCTGACCATATGCTCGCCATCTCTCGGCACATTCTTGGTTAGAGTTACTCAGTTCAGTAGTGCATAGAGATCCTCTGACCATATGCTCACACCTTGCCCAACTTGGGATCCTGGTGTACATCCTTGGTTAGAGTTGTATTCCACATCATTTTGGTTTAAGAGCTAACCCTAACAGATGTGTGTTGCATTGCTTATTGTAATAAAAAATTGAAAACATTGGTCCAAAATTTTACAGTGGTATCAAAGCCAAGATCTTGCCATCCTGTGAAAAAGACTTTCTATGAGTGACAGAGAAAAAAGATATGCAGCAAGAGAAGACAAGAAAAGTGCAAAACAGTGGCAGCCACCACCGGTTCCAGAAGGTTAGACTGTATCAGAGGTGTTAAGAGAAAATTGGGACTCTTCTCAGGGAACAGTAATGGGAGATGCTGAGAGGACATTGGGTGGTAATGAGAGGTTTACTAGCAACAGAGATGAAAGTGGAAAAGGGAGAGAAAGAACGCCAAGCCTGGGAAGAAGGTTTGAGAGGAAGATGGACGCCATGTTGGATATGATGTCTTTCATGATGGGGAAAATGGGTCAGAACCCAGTTCCATAGAACAATCCATGGCATACGGGAGAACATAGTGCTTCCAGCCAGCATAGTGGACATGCTGACCAGCATACTTCAAATAACACCTACATCTCTTCCAGGCCATTTAAACCCACTTTCTTGGCACCAGTGAACCCTCAACCTGATCTGAAAGAAAATGCATCATTTGTGGAATAGTTGAGACTCAACCGTGCTGAGTATGATTCCCTCCCTGATGAAATCAAGCAAGACATGTCTTACATCAACTTTGTGGACCATAAAAGGAAGAATAAAGGGCAAGGAAGACATCATGATCATAGGGGAACAACAGTACAGAGGGACTTACACCAATCCATCAACAAGGTTACGCTTCCACATTTTGATGGGAGTGATAGCAGCTCAGCTAGGGCTTGGATACAAAAGTTAGATAACTATCTAGCCCTCAGACCTATGGCAGAAGAGGAGGCAATCAAGTTTGCTACACTACACTTGGATGGGGTAGCACACAAATGGTGGTACCATGGCCTAGTCACATTGGGTCATCAGTCTATCACTACCTATGATGAGTTCACCAATAGACTCATAAAGAGATTTGAGAAAAAGGATCCAAAAGTACATTTCAGGGAGTTGGCCTAGCTTAGACAATATGGCACAGTTGATGCCTACATAGCCGAGTTTCAGAGACTTTCAGTAATGGTCACAGGAATCACTAAGAGGCGGTTGGTGATCTTATTTAGTGAAGGGCTTATGGAACCACTCAAGGGTTGGATTAAAGATTTTGATCTGCCCTCTTTATAGGAGGAAATGAAGAAAGCAAGAAATATGGAGTGGGCTGCTCCTAAAGCAAAATTTCAATCCAAACCTTCATTCCACAAAAAGGATAGAGGAAAAAGACCTCACCATAAGGAGACCAAACAACATAAAACTCATGTCACAAGGTTGGATCCAGAGACACTTAATGAACTTAGAAGAAAGGGGTTATGTTTCAGGTGTAGAGAAAAATGGTCCCAAGATCATATTTTCCCAAAAGGAGTCAAAATTCATCAAATTGAATACTATTGAACTGAAGAAAGTAATTCTAATTTTTCATACCAGCAATCTGATTTTGATGACAGTGAAGTGGAAAGAGCCCCAAAAGAGTCTGAAGATGAAAAAAGAGGTGGGGGTACTTTTGCCCAACTTTCAAGCTTTCACAAAAATGAATCCTTCAAAGTTTGAGGAATGATTAAGGGGCAGCGAATAGTTGCTTTGATTGACACTGGAGCAACACATAACTTCATTGATGAAGGTATGGTGATAAAGAAAGGGCTCCAAATGGAAGAATTTGAAGGCTTCAAGGTTATGGTGGCAGATGGGTTTCACATTTCTTGCACCAAGAAGATTTCAAACATGTCTCTGCAATTGGGCAACTATGAAGTCAAAGATGACTTCTATGTAGTTAATATTGGAGATACGGATGTCGTCCTAGGCATTCAATGGTTGCGTTCACTTGGAGAGATTTCTCTAAATCTGCAAACCATGGAG
This sequence comes from Sequoia sempervirens, assembly GCA_007258455.2. Lineage (NCBI taxonomy): Eukaryota > Viridiplantae > Streptophyta > Pinopsida > Cupressales > Cupressaceae > Sequoia > Sequoia sempervirens. The sequence continues at coordinate 82,476 of VDFB02123683.1, read as the reverse complement.
CTCAAGTTTCAATCTGATGGAAAGAAGGTGGTGCTAAGAGGAATGTCCAATGGCGGTCCTCAGATTGTGTCATTCAAAAGAATGGCGAGGCTGATTCGGTATGATCAAGTTGAGTGGGTTGCAAAATGTATGATTCTTCCAGCTAATCCAGTTGAAACCAAGAGAGATTACCCCCCAGATATTCAGTCTATACTCACCAAGAAGAGCGAAGTGTTTGTTGATTTACCTCTTGGGCCACCTCCTGAAAGGGATCTGAGCATGTCATAGAAGTCAAGGAAGGGGCCAAGCCATTCATTACAACACCTTATCAGTACCCTAAGAAGCAGAAGGACAAGATTGAGAAGAACATCAAAAAACTCTTAGAGATGGGCTTCATTCATCCAAGCAAGAGTCCCTTCGCTTCAACTGTAGTTCTTGTGAAGAAGAAGGATGGTACCATCCGCATGTGTGTGGATTATCATGCTTTGAATCAAAGCACAATCAAAAATCGATACCCCATTCCCCAGATAGATGAACTCATTAATGAGCTACATGGAGCCAAGTTCTTTTCAAAGATCAATTTGAGGTCGGGCTACTACCAAATTCGGATGAGAGGGTCTGATGTTGAGAAGAAGACGTTCAGATGCCACTATGGTCACTTCGAGTTTTTAGTCATGCCATTTGGGTTGACTAATGCTCCTGCTACCTTCTAGTCTTGCATGAACAAAGTCTTTCAGAAGTAGTTGAGGAAGTTTTTGTTGATCTTTTTTGATGATATCCTCATCTACAGCAAGATATGGGAAGAACACCTCAAGCACTTGGAGGAAGTGTTTAGCATCCTAGAATCAGAAAGTTTGTTTGCCAAAGAATCCAAATGTGAATTTGGAATGAAAGAGCTGCTCTACCTTGGTCACATAATCAGTGCTGATGGAGTGAAGGTTGATCCTAAAAAGATCAAAGCGATAGTTGATTGGCCACCTCCAGAGAACTTAACTCATTTGAAAGGGTTCTTGGGTCTTTGTGGTTTTTACAGAAGATTTGTGAAAGGCTACTCTCAAAATGCTGCTCCACTTATTGACCTCACTAAAAAGGGGGCTTTTTGTTGGTCAGAAAAGGCTCAAAGTACTTTTGATAAGTTCAAGAAGATCATGAGCTCTTGTCCGGTTTTGGCCATACCGGATTTTTCCAAGCCTTTCGAGCTATAGTGTGATGCATCCGGAGAAGGTGTTGGGGCTGTTTTGATGCAAGATAAGCATCCCATTGTGTTTGAAAGCAAAAAGTTAAGGGGTATTGAAAGGACCTACTCCATCTATGACAAGGAAATGCTTGCAATCATGCATGCACTAGCTAAGTTCAAACAATATTTGGTGGAGAGCAAGTTTGTGGTCAAGACTTATCACAATAGTCTCAAGCACTTCATGCATCAGAAGGATTTGAATGAAAGACAACAAAAGTGGGTGCGTAAGCTTCAAGCTTACGATTTTGACATTGAATATGTCAAGGGGAAAAAAAACATTGCGGCGGATGCTCTATCTAGGAGGCCTCATTTGAGCTCATTATGTGAGCTTACTACTGATTGGAAGGAGATGTTGCTTGCTGATTATGCCAAAAATCAGTTTGCAACCAGCGTCATTGAAGGTACTTTTCATGATGAAAGGTACAAGATGGTTGATGGTTTGATACACTACAAGGGAAGGATCTTTTTGGTGGCCGATTCTAAGCTCAAAAAGAAGATTTTGATGACATTCCATGACATCCCACTTGCTGGTCATAAGGTTTTTTCAAGACATATAGGCAGATTCGAGAGAGGTTTTCTTGGAAGGGGCTGAAAGGGGAAGTCCAACGCTACATCTAGGAGTTTCCCACTTGTCAAATGAACAAAAATGAGCATTCTCTACTAGCTGATCTGCTACATCCTCTTCCCATTCCCAACCAAAAATGGGAAAACATATCAATGGACTTCATCACTGGGTTGCCAAAGGTCCAAGGCAAAGATTGTATCTATGTTGTAGTGGACAAATTAACAAAGTTTGCTCACTTTTTTTCCATCACTAGCTCTTTTTCAGCAGCTCAAGTTGCAGATTTGTTTTTCCATGAAGTGTTTAGATTGCATGGGTTGCTGAAAAACATTGTGAGTGATAGGGATAGCAAGTTCCTAAGCACCTTTTGGCAAGAATTTTTCAGGATGAGTGGTACGGTGCTTACTCCAAGCACTAGTTGTCACGCTCAAACGGATGGTCAAACAGAGATAGTGAGCAAATGGTTGGAGGGTTATCTTAGAATTATGTCTCGGAGCAGCAAAGAGCTTGGGTAAAATGGCTTCACCTAGGAGAATATTGCTACAATTCTTCCTTTCACATGTCAATAAGGATGTCTCCATTTATGGCTCTCTATGGTTATGAAGCTCCTAGCTTTGCTGATTTGGTGTTTGGTGATAGCAAAGCCCCTCAAGCCAAGGATTTTTTGCAACATAGTCAAGATATCTTGAAGTCCTTGAAGAACAACCTTCAGATTGAACAAAATCAATAGAAGATGTACGTTGATCAGTGGTGTGTTGAGTGCTCTTTTGAGGTTGGAGATATGGTTTATCTTCGACTTCAGCCTTATAGACAGTCTACTCTCAAGAAGAGTGGAGCTGAGAAGCTCAAACCTCATTTCTATGGGCCATTCAAAGTTATCAGAAAGGTTGGAGTAGTAGCTTATGAATTGGAGCTACCATCGAGTAGCAGAGTACACAATATCTTCCACGTGTCTCGCCTCAAGAAGGCACTTGGACATAATGTTGTTGCTTCATCATAGTTACCACCTTTGGAAGAAGAAGGATAGTTGATTTTGATTCTAGATGGGATTATTGATTCCAGAGAGCGTTCTTTGAGAAGAAGAACAATCAAAGAATACTTAGTGAAGTGGAAGAACTTGCCTCTGAAGGATGCAACTTGGGAGAATGAGGAGATTCTGCAGCATCCAAAATTGTGATTGCTTGAGGGCAAGCAATCTTGGGGAGGGCGAACTGTAATGTCCCCTTCTCGAGTGTGATCAATTCAGTTGATTGTTGGCCTATTCCAAAGACCCGTAGGCTACTTGGAGGGTAAAATTAGGGTTTCCCATTTTGGAGGATGTTGTTGCTCGAAGTTTGGAGATTGAATTGCAGATTCTTTCTAGGTTTTCAGAGAGCTTCGCAGTGGTATGACTTGCAGTGCGATCTGAGCACCTTCAGGAATTTACTATTTTTAGTAAATTTTATTTCTAGCAGTGGTCCTGTGGTTGTCAGTGCAGTTGGCTCTCTTCTTCAGCCAGTTCAGTTGGTTTGTTCATTTTTGGCCTTGGGATGCATTTTGGAGAGATAAGTTATGATGATTTAAATAATGTTATATTTTAATGTTGACCCCTTGGCCTAGTTGCATCACTTCAAGTTGTTCTAAAAAGGGGGTCTTCATGGGTGGACGCCTCATAGGAGGTAATTTAATATTTTCAAAAGGTCTAAAATCATGCTTGAAAAAGGGACGCCAACTTTGATGAGGAAATTATTTTAAAATAAAGTCAAAATATAGCTTTGAGAAAAGGGACGCCATCCAAGGAGGGAAATATGAACAATTCAAATTTGAAAATTAGGGCGCCTTCTTGATGCTTCTAGAAGATTCCTCTCAAGCTTATAAAAACAAGCCTCTACTCTTCAGTGGACATCTTATGTCTTCAGTAAAGTTATGCTATCGGAATGGTATCAGGATTGCTTCAAGGAATGTATGCCTCCTAGCCTTGGCTCGACTTCTTGCTTGAAAGATAGCGACTAGTGGAGAGTTAGTTGTAGTTGAGTGAGCTTTGTAGTGAGAAGTTGCATTGTAGAATTTATTATGAATTTGTAGTCCTTTTTGAGTATGCTAGTGAATTTTTTATGTTGCTGACTTCAAGGTGTTGAATGTTGTTTTTGCTCATATTTCAAAAAATACAAATATAATCATTCTGGGTATTGTTGCCATCTCTTTCTCTATGTGAGGCGACCCTTTGTGCTAATTTACAGATTTTTATTTGAAGATTGTGATTTTTCCAAGGAAAATCACCCCTCTTGGCAGGTCGTACCTCTCAAGAGAAGCATTGGGATGCGTGCAAAATAATATCAAGGCTTTGGGGTGGATTTCTTTGTTGTAACTTGGGCGCCATCATTATAGGAAGCTAATGCATTTGATTTGGAGTCATTTGGATGAGTCTAGTGTGAGATACGAGCATTTTAGTCGGGTTTTGTGTTGCTGGTTATGCATTTTTAGTCCATGTTCTGTCATATCAGATTTAGGTAATTGCATTTTGGTGAAGGGTTTGTGACTGGAAATTCTTATTAAGCTTTGGAGAGATCTTATTTCATTATTGCAGCATTGGGAAGCTTCTAATCTTATGTTCTTGGCAGACACTCTATTTCATTGCAAGCTGAACATAAGTACTCTCAGCATTCTCATCTATCTTTTGCTTTTACTCATTGTAATACCTGTTGAATAAGTGGAAGAGGCTGGCTTGCCACCTATTTACATTCTGAACTTGCATTGTAATATCATGTTGCTGATCGACTGGGTCGTCACTGCATTTCATGGATCCTCTAACCATATGCTTGCCATCTCTTGGCACATTCTTGGTTAGAGTTACTCAGTTCAGCAGTGCATAGAGATCCTCTGACCATATGCTCACACCTTGCCCAACTCGGGATTCTAGTGTACATCCTTGGTTAGAGTTGTATTCCGCATCATTTTGGTTTAAGAGCTAACCCTAACAGATGTGTGTTGCATTGCTTATTGTAATCAAATATTGAAAAAATTGGTCCGGAATTTTACATATGGGTTCAAGTTGATCCTTATCCTACTCACTAGTATTTTCCAACTTGAAATTGACATATGTGATCTTTATATGGTAGGGCATTGCATAAAAGAATAAACATCATCAACTAGTATCAGCATCTACATCGTATGGAAAATGTGATGTCCCACTTCACCTTTCTCTTCTTCATTTTGACCCATTGATCAATACATTTTTGTTGTTACAAGCCTCGTTATATATTTTATATTTTGATGATATCATGCATCTTGTATATGGATTGTGGAATAGATTGATGTGATAATAGAAATAATACTTTGATTTCCCCATTTATGTGCATGTGTTCTCTAGATTTTTTTGGGTTCACTAGTTGGCCCTTCCAAACATGATGGAGAAGTGTGACTCCAATGTTTTACTCTGGTTTAATGCTTAGGTATTTAATTGGCTTTCGATCATCGACCCATCATACAAAACAACTTTATAAAAATTTGCCATATATAGAAGGTTGAAAAGTGTATATTTTTATTTTTTCTAGATGTTTTGGATTGGGTTTGATTAAGTTGTCTCAAATGCAATAATTAGTGTATAAGTGGTACATTTGTATTGAAAAGTTAGTCAATTACTTTAAATTCACTTTTACATATTTTAAAGGTTTGAATTTTTTATACAAATTATTCATTTCTTATTTTGAGACAAACTCAAAAAGTGTGGAGTTGAACCTAATTCATATTTGTAATATAGATTTTACCTAACTTTGAAAAGCAACTTTAATTATGGTTTCAAATTGATCCTTATCCTACTCACTATTAATTGCCAACTTGAAATTGGCATATGTGATCTTTATATGGTAGGGCATTGTATAAAATGATAAACATCATCAACTAGTATCAACATCGACATCGTATAGAAAATGTGATGTCCCATTTCACCTTTCTCTTTTTCATTTTGACCCATTGATCAATATATTATGTTGTTACAAGCCTCATTATATATTTTGATGATCTCATACATTTTGGATATTAATTTTGGATTAGATTGATGTAATAATATAATATCAACAATAAGATTTTGATTTCACCATATATGTACATGTGTTCTTTAGATATATCAACAAGCTATTTGTGGCTACATTTTATTGCACTCGGTAATTATGATACATGAATGATTACACACAATTTATTGTATTGATCATTATTAACATAATAGAAGATAATGGTTAACCAATTGTGTGACTAGATGCTCTCTTCTTGTTATTACAACAATTTTAGTGTGTGACTCTAATGTGTTCTACTAATATAGAGACGGTACTAAAAAATATTCATTGCTTGACTCAATATGTGATGATTTGGTCTGTGTATGTTATCTTGCTTAGATGTACTAATCAGTGTAATGTGTGTGGATTATAGGTAAATAATGGAGAGGAGATAATGGGATCCCCTAAACCACATTACCACAACACTTTCATTTTTTATCCTTGAATAATTCTTATCCCTATTTATATAATCCCTATTGATGACTAGTCAACAAAGTAGTTAGAGGTTAGGAACTTAGAGGTACATTTATATGTCCTCCTTATAACCCATGTCTTATGCTATCATTGTTGAGGAAATAAAAAATAAAATAAAATCTAAATTTAGATTTCATTTGTAGGCCCCTTTTTATGAAGTGTGTATGGATAGAAAAGTGTTTCCTAGGGTGGGATGAGTGGGATTCCTATGGGTCTTTGGTTAGGGTTATTTTAACCATAAGTTGATCCCCTATGAGCTTAGTAACCCAAAATAAGGATCATGCAAAAAAGGGAAAGAAAAGGGCCACATATCCCTTTTCCATTAGACAACAAAGAGTTCATTCTCTATAGGTTGAAAAACCAAATTTCTACACAATTTTTTGTTAATTTGGGAAGATAAAGGAGAATGAGGAGCAAGTGTAGATTTTTAGGTGGTGTAGTCAAGGTAAGTCCCCATATCTATCAAATTGTAGCTTTTTTCTTATATCTTTATTCATGTTCTTAGGTTATTATAATTTGTTGTGCTTAATCTTTTTGTCTTTTTGATCATGTTGGAATTGGTTATATCTTTAATATTTTTGGGGTTTGGTTGAGCTTTGGAGTTTATTTTCTTAACAATTACTTTTTTCTTTTAGATTTCCTTGTCAGCATCTCTTGGAGACTTGCCTTTGCTTCTATTTTTCTTGAATTCCTTCTCACGGAATTTTAATGGTATTACTAATTTTAATTATATGTGGTTTTGGGAGAGTGTGTGAGGGATTTGACACTATGAAAGTTGATTATTAATCCACTCATGCTAATTATCTTATTAGATTTGGGGATTTTGAGAGAGTTATTTACTAGTCTTTAGGAGGATATTTGAAGAATAGGAACTACAAGAAGTGAAGAATATATTGATATGTCTTGGAAAGTCAAATTTACTAGTTAAAGGCATTACGTTCTCCCCTTGTTAGCTTTTCAAATGGTAGAGCAATGTGTCTTTTTGGGTAATTCTTTTTGTTTTTGTTATGGTTATTTTTTGTTGTTAAAAAGGGAAAGTTCCACATGCTTATGAGGAGGCTTCATGGATTTTGTCCTAGGTGTCATCCTAATGTAATCATTCTTAGAATTGTTTATATTATCCTTATGAGAGTGATATGGCAACATTGTCCTATCTTGGACCCCCTTACATTTGGGGGTTGGCTAGGGATAATCACTTGACAAATGCTATATGGTTAGGTGGTGAGTCACCCCTCTTCATTTTCATGGTTAGATTGGTGGAGTTTTGTTGTGTTATTTTTTAAGCACGTTAGAAATTCTAGTTGTATAAGTTGGAGGTTGTGTTTGTCTTATTTACTGATTAGTGAACATCATATGAAAAAATAATGTAACTAAATTAAAGGCTCATTCACATGTATTTCATGAAAGGAAAATGAATATATTTTTGAATAAGTTATTTTATTTTAATATTAGAAAATTCTTATTTGAATTCCAAACTTGAGACAATTTTAAATTCAATAGTTACTTTACAATATTGTTAGAAGTGAGTATCATTGATAGTTGTAAAGAAAATGATATATTTTTGTATTATATCAAAACACTTTACATAATGACAAAATAAAAGAAAACTTAATATAAATAGCCTACTAAGAGAACCATTGTCCAAGTTCAATATATGGACCTTTGGACCAACCAATACTTGAATATATAGTCACATATGCATTCATGGGAACACAATTGAAAATATGCATTTACATATGTATATTAGTTTTTTAGAACTTTATATTCACTTTTTATGCATAATTATGTACACTATTCTAGTTATTTATACAAAATTTGATACATAAATCTTACTAAATATATAAGCCAAATGTTTAAGTACTATATACAACTAGATTTTACCACCTTCTATAATTAATCATATTCATTAATTCATCTTAGATAGTTTACTCTAACATCATCATATTGATTAGTTAATTAATTACATCATATCATCACATTCTATTAGCTAATTAATTATTATTAATTAGTTAGCTAATTATTAATTAAATTCATGTTCATTGATTAATTATACCATGTTAATTAAATTTTATTTGAATCCACTAACATCACTTTATAAATTATTAATCAATTCCTAACTAAATCCATACACAATTAATTAATTATATAAATAAATAGTTGATTATCCTCTAACAATTCCATAATCAAACTTGAGACACATAATTAACTAATTATTCTCTCACCATACCATAATTAATTCATTTCAAAAGTCAATCTCTTCTATTCATCAAGTCATGCAAGTTTTAATTACTTGATTTATGCTTGTATGTTCTTAAAATAAATGAATCAAATAAACCAAAAGTCATGCAAAATAATTTTAAATCAAATCAAGAAAAACTAACTCAAGTTTCTCAATCAATTTGATTGATCTCAACCATTTATCTCCTCATCCAAAAACCTATAAATTTATCTCTCCTTTCACAAATCAAGAGGATCTCTTAATCAATCGATCATAGGTATATGATGCAAATATCTTGCATTATTATTTGAGCAACTATGTTCATAAGCATGATTAGATCTTATTCTCAAAGGAGAAAGCACTCAAGAAGAGGTGTTCTTGTAGTTTAGAGTTTGATGTCAATTTAATGTGTTTTAATTCTATATTATTATCACTCTAAATTATTTCTCACATACACCAATAGATATAGATATTTGTAGATTAAAGTGATTAATTATTTAATTTAAAAGGATGAATATATACTACACTTGGCATATATACTTATATCAATGTGTGTAAACAAATAAAACACATCTTTATACATAAACTAGAGCTAAGTAATAAATTTAACCCAAGTAAGAAATTAACCCAGATTAATGAGTTGGGATAGTGATTGAAATGTACAAGCACACTTTTTGAAATAAAAAGAGAGGACACCTTGGATTTAGCTTTATGAATGACTTGATGATGTGTGGTTGAAGACTATTGTTATTGATCCAACATAGGATTTGATATAAATCTAATTTTTTGATACTCTAATAGATTATAGTTTTGGTGTATGTTTTACTTTAGGTAAAAAAAATGCATGCACAAAATTGATTTTTGTGCCCATGAAAGTGACCCTTGCTCTTGGAATCAAACTTTCTATGTACATAAATTATATGTAAGGTTCTATTTGCCTAAAAATATTTTATTTTCTTCCTAGAATTTGAACCTATAAACCAAGCAATATGGATGAACACCTATAAGAAATTTACTCAAAAAATATATTCTCCTTTGATCAAACCCCTAGGATCTAACTTAATAGTTTTAGCACAAGGATTGAAAGCAACCTACAACATTCAAGATAATGAAATCTATCACTAAGTGTTTTTTTTTATGCTACATGATGCACTATAATGTTTCTTGAATGATGATTCAAATTTGAGTAAGAGCTTATGGATGCTTAAAAGTTGAATTGGGTTTGTCCTTTTATACAATATCCTAGCATGCAATTACAAATGTTTTGCAATCAAGTCGATAGGTAATGACTAATTAGGAAGGGGTCAATGTGGTCCCATAATTAAATTTAAATTTAAGAGTTTATAGATCAAATCCATATGTGTGAATTAGAACTAGGTTTATTAGTATCGACCCAAGTAAAGGAATGAATGAAGTGATGATCAATGTTGGTCCCTTGGGATGCTTGAAGCTAGAATAAGGTTTGGTTTAGGTAATTTTCTAGATTTTATGCAAAAGTATGTCACTTTTATATTAGTTATTACATAAAAGATAACCCAATCAAAATGATCCCAAAATGAATTAAAGAGTGGAGTATGTAATTTTTGTACCATTATATTTTACCACCACCTCAACATTCATGTGAACTACTATGAAGATGCATATCTTGAATTAAAATAAACAACCAACATGAATGTAAATATTCACACTCATAAAAAAGATACAAATATGGATAAAAAATTGGTACAATTTCCTTGTAATGAGAAGTTCATATTAAAAATATTAAACACAAAAATTCCAATAACATCAAATAGGAATTAAAGATAAGCACTAGCATAATTGCTTAATCATTTCAATGATAAAAAACTAAACAATCATGAAATTGAAAAGTGGCATAAAGCCAAGGTGGCACGAATCTATGGTGACATGAAGCCACTAAAATATGGCATGAATCTATTAAGGAAGGAATCCATGAAGAGGATTAAGTTATCACTATACTCCTCAACATAAAAAATGATAAAAAAATGTAAATATATAACCATCAAATAAGCATGTTTTTGTAAGTGTGATATCATAAGCCGTAAGCATGGTAAACATTTAAATCATATGAAAATCATGTAAAAATAAAATCATATAAGAGCCATAAGAGATAAATAAATTTTATTGTGTAATCATCATAAAATTATGTAAGTGTGCATATGTAATTATATACACATGTAATCAAGCATGATAGACATAAAATATAACCACTATAAGTATATAAAATAATAGGATAATGACGTGATTATAGTATCATCCAAGTAGAAGATAAGTGATATAAAGGTGATTCTACGAAGTGGGAAACATTACACAACATATGTATAAAGGCGTGAAATAAGACATACAAAATAATATAGAAGGTGAAATGACAATGAAAGAACAAGGAGGTTTAACAAAACATAAACAAGGATTAATCAAAAAGGACAAAGTAAGAGATAATATAAGATAGTATGAATAAGAAGAAGCACAACAAATATGCATAAAAATAAATATCAACATCCAAAACATAAAGAAGACAACACTATATTTTTGGTCAACATGATGATAATAGTTGTTAATCCCTCCATAATTTTCATCATCCCAAATCTATGTGGAAAACACATTGCAGGCAAGACAATAAAGAAGAAACATGAATAACATAAAATAAAATATAGATAAGTATGTAACATAATAATAATTATCAAATAATCAAGGTCTCAACCAACAATGTGGAAAGTATATTCCTCTAATAGATCATACACATGTCAATTGTGATATGCAAAATCCACCCATTTATCTACTATTAGAAGACTCTCATTTTCATGTGATGTTCTTTACATATTTGTGAAAATGATGAGGCAACACTAATTGTTCCTTTTTAATCCATTTTTTTTTGTGTTTCTTTAGAGGTGGCTCCATATGAATATTTTGTATCTTTTACCATGTGGTTCTTTCTTTGGTATCCATGTAGTAGTAGTACTCTTTTAAGATGAAGTTCAAGCTTTGATTTATCACGCACAACTCCTTTATTATTTACATTCTTGTATGACAAATGAATAATGGGTTGATCATAAAGATCTCCTAAAGGTATGAAAATATCTAAACCCATATGAAAATATTGAAGGTCAAGAAATTTGAGGTTCCTTAGGACTTGTATCTTCATTAAGCATTAAAATAATGTTTATAAATAGTCTTGTAAAATATTGATTATTTTCTTTATTTTTATATCATTATTATTCCTTATAATACTTATACAAACCACATAAAGTATCATTTATTTCATATGGAGCATGTTTTGTTGTTTGAATAAAAATACCCAAATGATCAAATAAATATTGCACCCCTAAGTAGTATTTCTATTAATTCTATGAAATTACATAATTCATGCTTATCATAAATCTTAGGAACTCATCTATAAGTATCCAATGAATCTAAAGGAAAAAGAGTAATCATATTATTACGAAGAAAAATTTAAGAACCTTTTTCTAGGGGCTCATCCAACTCAGTAAAGTTTCTAAAAATTTGAGGAAGCTTAAATAAAAGGACATTAGATTTATTTTTCACATGATGCATACTAGTATTTTATCTTTCCTATCACCACACTTTTAAAAATATTTTTATTTAAAACTTGAAAGGATAGGAAGGGATAAAAGGCACATGAGAAGAAATATATTTCAATGCATTAGAAGCCTATAATTTCTATTTTACACTTAACATGAGCCCATAAATTCATGAATGATAAGAAAATATTCAAACAAACACTATTCTTAATTAGTGATAAAAATTGAATAAAATTAATTCGTAACTCATTATTTAGGAGACGATGCCTCATCTTAAGACATAAACACTAAAATTTTATAATATTTTCATTAATCCTCTCATTAAGCCTTGAGCACACTTAAATAAATTTGAAATAGTAGTATTTAAAGCTATATGTTGGTGTGAAAAGGGGTATTTCCTATCTAGTTTCCCCCTTTGTAGTGTGAAAAAAGTATATTATCTAACTAGTTCCTAGTTAGGACCTTTTCACACATGTTCACATGTTCAGTTTACTTAGTGGGATGAATATTTATAGAAGTCTTATTTGTCATGTGATCTTATCTTACATTATCTCTTTGTCGTCACATGACATAGGATTAAGACACTTGTTATCATCCTAGTTAGTCCTATTTCTCAACCTTGCCTATCTAAGAAAGGTCCCATATGTACATTTTGTATTGCATGTAATTGCATAGGATCACATTTGATCTAATATATTTTGCATCTATTATTGTAAATTTATGCTCTTATTTTCTCTCTTGTGGAAGGATTTTTTTTGCAAGTGATCCTGGGAGCTTGAGTCCTTGAGTGACTCACACTATATTCACATGTAAATAATGTATGGACCCATAAGGTAAAGAATATAATTAATGTACACCATATTCCCATAATGTGTGTGAATATAACTTGACCAATAATATATCTTCATAGATGTAGTCTAAACATGCAAAGTAGAAAGACTAGAAATATGTATTTCAATCAACTTTTCTATTATAATTCTCAAAGAATGGTGTCACAAAATCAATTGGTAAGGGATAAGCCACTATATAAAAGAAAGAGGAGTGTGATGTGTTGAAACATAATAATTTGTGTCATATCTACTAGACATGGCTTCAACCTTACACTTGTAAGAGAGGGGGACCACCATGTGCAAGGCCCTAGGTCACAGAGGGCCAAGATGCAGAAGGCTGCCCTAACTTACCTCAGCTTAGTAGGATGTTAGGATATGAGGATGAGAATGATGAGGACTATAAAATCCTACAACCACTCTGCAATCTTGAAATATAGAATGGGGCTAGGCAAGCTGGTTTTTGAGCTCAACACTGTATCTTGGATAACTCTTTGTCCGAGGACAAGAGCGCAATTTCGAGACAACAATGCGGTGCACTGGCATCTCTCAGGTGTGTTGGCATTTGTATGACCAGAGGACCAAAAGTACAACATGAACTATGAAAAAACAAGCTAGCAGCCTAGCTAACAACTTCTAAAAGAGCAAAACAACACTATGAAATACGAGAAGTACAAACGAATGTGATAAAGCAAATATACCAAAGCTAGGGTGACAAAGATGATTTTGTAAAAGAGCCTATTCGCTAGCTAGCTCCACAAAGTACGTACACCTACACACAGAAAGAGGAAAATGTTGGGTGGTTGTATAGGGGCTTGCCTTGGTCAGACCCTCGTTTAGGTGTTTCCACTTCCACAGACAGCCAAGAAAGTGAGATAAAGAAAACAATGTAGTAAAGAGCACTAAAGCACTACAAAACAGTAAATGTGCTAACTCAACCAAGTGATAGAGAGGAGAAAAGGGAGGATTACCACCACCACCAAGAGCACTCAAGGCTGCTTGGGGGAGAAAATGAGAGTACTCGAGCCTCTATTGCAATGGTGTTTGTCCCCAACTTGCTCTATTGAAGTGATGAAGTGATGTATTTGTTGCAATGAGGTGCAAGAATGTTTCTTGAATGCTTGAAGTGAGTGAAGTGAGTGAAGTGAGGAGGTTGGAATGAATGCTTAGAGGATGAAATTCTTGTTCAAGGGATGAATTTAAAGGAGGGAGTGAAAGAAACGGCCATATTCGGGTCGGTCGGCCGAAGAGGGCATTACAACTTGACTCCCAATGAGAAGTGTAACGCCTCTGCAGGTTTAACTGCAAGAATCTACCAAGACGTAAGCATGTTGTGCAGATGTCTGCGTGCCACATGGGTGTCCCTGATAGAAATTCCTCCACTGACACTCAAAACAGGCCCCAAGTGGGACAAAAGCAACAGGCTTATGTGTTATTAAGCCTTCAAACTTGGTTTTCTAAAGTGGAGAAGGGTAAAAGGGGAATTTGCATAAGGGGTGCAAATTCACTCCTATACAACACTCTACTATATCAAGCTTTTGTAATAGTGCATCAAGAGTGGAATACATATAGTTATGGTCAAAACATGAGAGGCAATGGGTGGAGTATAAAGAGTACAAGGGATGATAATAAAATATATATCACTAGAAGGAAGAGTGGGGTAAATATTATAAATTCTAAAAGATAAGAAAGTATGAAATTAGTAGGATAAGAAGGTATGGTACTAGTAGCATAATATGGATGGATGACACTAGAAGGATAAGAGGAAGAGATAGCACTAGTAAGATGAATGTAGAAAGTAGGTATGACATTATTAGGATAAGGTTATAAATGAAGCTAGATGAAGGTACATAAGAAGATTCAATCACACTAGAATGGATAACAAACCCTAATAGTAAGAGTGACATGGAGGGAGAAATTTGGGTAGGAATCAAGGAGCTAAACCATGGAAATAACATGAAGAGTTAAACATAGCACCAATTACTTGAGTAATATCCAAACCAAATCTATTATTAATCAATAACTTGTGAGGATCATCAATAAATTGTGTAGGAGAAACAACACTATCTAAATTGACAACATTGTGAGAAAGTAATTATACATTGAAAGAAAAATCATGCATATCAAGTTAATCAAAGTGTAACTTGTGATTGAATTCATTTGAACCTCACTATGATTGTTATCCATCATAATAGTAAATATTGCATGATCAAATAAATTATAAACTACTGTAGGATTGAGACAAGAACTTATTATCAAAGGGAAGGGAGGATGACAATGAGATCTTGGCATAAACTTAAAATCAAACCCTGAAATGATAAAAATGCTCTCACAAGAGAAAGGAAAAAAATATAAATCATAGAAGTCATAAAAGTTTTAAATGTTGAAAATCATTCTAAATAAAAAATAAAACACTAAGGCCAATACTTAAGGAGCAAGATAGGCTAAGTTCACCAAATTATGTATAAGATTAAATTGCATATATGTACAAATAAATTAGGGCTTAAAAATAAACTCAAAACAAAAAATTAATTAATTCTAGATTACTTAATTGGGATAATAACTAAAATATATAAGAATGATGTTTAAAATAACAAGAAAGGATAATGACTTAGTTTTGTGTATGACTTGATGACATGTGACTAAATATTATCACTTACTTATTCGAACTAGGCTCACATATCAATTTTAATATTATGATGCTTTAAAATACTATAAATTGACCTTTGGTTTATTTTGAGTCAAATATATGCATGTAAAACAATATCTTATGCCCATGAAAGTGATCCTTGTTTGCATAATCAACCTTTCTATGTCTAAAATAATTCATACTTGGTTCTGCTTTGGACTAATTTTTTTTTGCCTTGCTTCTTAGAATATAAATATATAAACCAAGTGGTGTAGATGAACACCTTTGAGAAGTTTTCTAGGTAGAGGTATTTTCCTTTGTTTAAATCTTTAGGATCTACTTTAATCATTTTCACACAAGGATTGAAGAAAATAAGTCACTATGTAATATTCCATAATTTATTACTAAGTGCAAATTCTAATGTAATCTAATGATGCACTATGATGCTCCTTGAGTTATGATGCAAATTAGAATCAGAGCTTATGAATTCTTAAAAGTAAATTAGGGTTTTTTCTTTTATATAACACCCCGACATGTAATTTGAAATATTTTATGATAAATTTAGTAAGTAAAAACTAGATAGGAAGGGGTCAACTTAGGTTTCTTAAATTTGAATTTAAAAGTACAAGATTCAAATCCACGTGGGTGGATTTGAACCATGTTCATTTACATACATGTGGAACTAATATAAGTGAAGGAATAAATGTTGTGAAGGTTAGGACCAATCCCTTGGGATGTGTATAGATGGAATTAGACTTGGTTTACTAATTGTAAACCACTTTTACACTAATAAATGTAAATAGGATAAGATGATCAAAATGACCTCAAAATGAATGGAAAGTTTTTGGTGTAGACAAATTTTCCCTTAATTGTTGGATATATTCTCTCATTCACACCTGGGTTTGTATTTATTCCCTATTTTTTACACATCTCTTGATTATACACTAATCACATCCTAAGTAGCTAGTTTCCTTTGTGATTGAGAAGTTGGTTGCTCCACCTTGTGCTATATATGTGAGAAATGAAGGAATGCAAGAGTGAATCATTTAATGAGGATTTATTGTTGTAAATTTTTATTCATTTTTCTTCTTCTTTGTTTGATCCCCTACCTTAATTTTTTATGGGTGATATCCAAGTAGGGAAAAAATAAGAAGCTAATGGTTTCAAACTAGTATACAAATTAACATGTTTGGTCTCCAAATTCATCTTGATGTTAGCTATGTTAAAAGTAAAAATTTTTTGTTGCATATTGATCATAGTTAGCTTACAAAGTATTTTTACAACACTGTAATAAGTTAGCCTCATGTTTCACTTATATGAAATTTCAAGTGGAAATTGCCAAAATTGTGGTTGTAGGACCAATTTTTTAAATTTTATACCAACAAAAAATATGGCATACTAGTCGGCATTCCCTATTCAATAATCCTACTCACATTCTATTTATATTACTCTCATAATATTTGTAATTACGATAAATTGAAACACTAAATGATTTTTTTGGTTGCAAATTTCACTTAAAATCAACCATTCAACAATAGAAAGAAAGAGGTGATCTCTTGTAAATCAAATATATCCATTATATTCTCTAAAAGTATTGTATGATTTGGTAGATTGGAATGGTTTATATGTATAACAAAATTGATAAAAAAATATGACAAATAGGATTTGTAAAATATATTTTTCACCAATGCCCAATTTGTATCTAATAGATTTATTCAAGCATTTATTGATAGTGGATCACAAGTTGGATTACTCAATATTTTTAGGAAGGATTATAAACAATCTTGAATACATGAGTAACACAAATAAATATAATTTTATAATTTTTAATTTTAATCTATTTTGAGATAAGTGATTCTCAAGACAAAATTTATGGATGTTTATGATGTAGACATTGGAGAAATCAAGGTATCGGTTAGGAAGGGAATATGTAGTTTAAGATGTAGATGATATATTTAAGGTAGAAAAACTAGGTATATCTAAGCATATTCATATTATGATATGCTTAAATCTTTTGTGTTAATAGACATGAATAAAGTGATATAGATCAACATGAAGGGAACCTAAAAAACCAACTAGATAATGAAGTTTGTATGTAATGATAGTGTCCCTTGTGAAAATGCCATTATTTTCAATGTGGAAATTCAAAGGAAGAGTAAATATGGTGTAGATTTCTTCAATGAAGTCTTGTGCCTTGATCATGTCTCCATAGGAATTTTATCAACAAGAGTTGATTTAGGATACCTAATAATCAAGTAGCAAGAAATTGCTATAGATTCAATCCAAAAATTGTGTTCTATTCTAGAACCACTAAGCATACTCCTAGCCTTATCTACAATGTCTTCATTATTTTTGTAACTCCATTCTCTTATAGAGAATATAGACTTATCTTTTATCTATGAATACTATAATATTTATATAATTTGTCAAAATAATTAGAACATAATTTACTACCATTGTCAATCCTCAAATATTTACTTTTCTTTCTATTTTATAACTTAACCATTGCTTTAAATCCTTTAAATTGAATTAAAAATTCAAATTTACTCTATACAAAATAAATCCATGTCCTTTTGCTATAATTATCAATAAATGAAACATAATATGTGGATTTTTCAATTGAGGGAACATCAATAGGACCAAACACATTAGAATGAATAATATCCAAAAACACCAATAGATTTGTGAGAACTCAAGTAAAACTGAAAATGGTTTTATTTTCCACAAATGCAATTATCACAAAAATGAAATTCAGGATTACAATCATTCAAACCCTCAACACAGTTTTTATTCTTTATGTGTGAAATACTTTTTACCCCAATGTGGCCAAGTTTTCATTCAATTAAAGTGCCCTTTATTCAATAACAAGTCTATAAGTAACATATTCTTGTATGAAATTTAATTCATGATATTATCCTATCTTAACCCCATCATCACTCATCCCAAAATATTGGTCTTGATCATTAGATATCCTATTCCTCACAATGAATTATATTTGTTGTAGAATTGATCCATGTTATTTCTATTGTTTCAAATCTAAACCTTGCACCTTTAAAAATCAAAATTCAAATTTGAATCTTGTTGACCCTTTTATTATTCATTGTGAATTGACTTAGAAAATATTTATGTGGATTTGCATGCTTTGTTGTTTTATTTAAGGGCGTTCATTATTTATTTTGAAATCAACTAAGAGATAGATAAATAATAAGAAGAGCATTCACATGACATCATCATAGTAGCATTATAGAGCATCCTAATTATATCACCATCCTAGGCACATTACATATTTTTTACCATCTTCAATAATGTTTCAAAGTTAAATCAATTTACCTTGGGGCTTGACTGGGGAGAACATGACCCTCACATACCAAGTTTTCAAATGGTATGTGTAGACACCAGTCCACTTCAAACACAAATACAAAAAACTTATGTGAATATTTTATAATCATTCATTTCCTAACAACTCACTTATGCAATTCCATGTTCAATTATGCATTGCTAGATTAGCTATATGCAAGTGCATATCTTTAAACTAGAGATAAGTACAATCAATTTAAAAATTATAAGGTGTTCATCTAAGCAAAGCTCTAATTTTTAGCACATTGGTGAATCAATTTCTAATATCTTTAACATTACATCCCTCCATTCAAAATCCAACTAAGTATTGCTATTTATTTACTTAAATTTTGTAAATTTTATTTATATTTATTATTCAAATTCTAACTTTAAAATCTTAAAATTTATTATTGTTATGTTGAGAGGCATAACCTATAGTAGAGAAAGAACCATCTCATGTCATGACCATCAAACAATAGTTAAAAGAAAAACTATATAGAGCCAACATTGATATTTTAAATAGAAACTTTAACTTCAAAATAAATAAAATAGCTCTATGATAAAATAAATTAACTCTAAATAAAAATAAATTTTATAAAAGACAATTTAATGCTTAGTAAAGTACTTATTTATAAAAGAAGTTATTCATAAGAAAACACAAGAGGGTATAAACTTTGAATCCTTTAAATTATTATAGTAAATGAAGCAATTATAAAAATGCAGAGTGCAAGCTTAGGTTTTTATGGGGTTCCATAGGATGGATGGTGCTAAGGGCATATGACCATTCTAGAGAAGGTGAAAATTAGGGTACAAGGATCATCCCCAAGGAAGGGTTGTGGCTCTATATAGAGTTGTCATGGCCCTTAGCTATAGCTAGAACTACACAAGTATCACCAACAAGCCACGTGGCCATGACAACTAAATATAGACCTTTTCCAATATATATATATTTTAACAAATTATATAATTATTTTTTTAATTTTTAAAATCCTTGTTTAATATTTAATTTTTTTTAAAAATATTGATAATTCATAACATTACAAAGAAAAATAAAATACACCTTACATGAAAGCGCCACTAGAGAGATTGATCACCAAAGATCATGTCTTCAAAAAGCCTATAGAGTATGGGGTTTAGGATAAAAGGATAAAAATTTAGATTTCATTTGTAAAAAATAAATAAATAAAAGAAACTCCTAATATGTATTTCATAGCACTCAGATATGGATATAGGTAGAGGTTTCTTTCAAATGCATATAAGAATCTTTTCTTATTATTTTATATATTTCATAGCACTCATAAATGAACATAGATAAATGCAGATAAGAATCTTATATATATATACTCTCAGATTTTTATTTTTTAAAATAATAAATACATTTTATATATTCTTTCTTATCTTTTATCTATATATTCTATCTTTTAAAAATATCTATTTTTCAAAAGATCCTTCTTTAAAAATCCTAAATAGATTCTATATATATTCATTCTCATTTTTTTTTTTTAAATCTTTTATAAAAAGATCATTCTTTATTAAAAAAAATTAAATGCATTCCCTTTCTAAAAAAAATCTATTTACAAGATAAACCCTAACTAGATATTTTATTATTCCATCGTTGATTTATTTTCTTGATTTTTTAAGTGCTTTTCGTGCAAACCTATGATTTTATGTGTTGCTCAAACAAAACCACTCCTTTTTAGTTGGATATTAAATTAAAATATTTTATTTGAAGTTGATAGTGACATTTAAGAGGAGATGAATGAAAAATGTTATTAATAATCTTTATAAGATTATAAGATAAGTAATTTATAAGATTTAAATATAATGATTATATATTAAATTTGTTTTTTTTTTGGAGTAGATTATATGAATTTTAATTAATTTATCAATATCACTATTATAATGAAATTAGAATATTTACATTCATTGGTCCACAACCTTTTAAATAAATAATAATGTTATTTATCAAATAGTACAATAAATAAAATAAAAAAGTGGCATGAAAATAAGTTTGCATTATTAAATTTTTTTAGTCAAAATGAAAAAACATAGCTTGCATCACACTAATATTAGTGTGCACAACTATTATCCAATAGAATGGTAGATAAATTAATTTTGATAATTTAAAATAAACTTGAAAAAAATATACATTAGAAAATTTGGTGAAACTTTTTTAATTCTAATATCTTCATGCATTAATATTCTTTAATAATAATATCTAAAGGTGTTATCAAATTATTCATAAACATGAATGTTTATAGTCTTGTAAGACAAACAATACACATTTATATTTTAAAAGCTATTATTATACTTACAAAATACTTTTAAATATTAGGTATTTTTAGAGCTTTGGACTATCATCTATTTGAGCTAGTTTTTTTGCAGTCTACAATGAAGGCTATGTAAGTCTATGTTTTGTATTCAATAATCATACATGTATACTTGAATACATTTAAATGCTTAATGTTTATTTATTAGCATGGTACGTTTCTATATAAAATTATAATGTGTTGCAATTAATACAAACACTTGATATAAGAATGCCAACCAACACATTTAAATAACAAGAATTACATGTATTAAACAACACGAAAATGCATAGATGGTATGATCATATTGTATAGGAAATCATAATATAGTTATTTTTGTAATCATAACATTATATTAATGCAAAATATACATAATGACAATAACACACACAAAATTGAAAGAAATTTTTTATTATAAGTATGAAGACCACTTTTTTATATATTTTTTTGGAGGTTTTATAAAGGGATCACAACCCTTAACACCACTAAAAGAAACATACAAAAGGGCTAGCAAGAAATATGTGTGAAGAACCCACACAAGGGTGTAACAAGAAAGAGTATGAGCTAAGTAAATGATCTAGAAACATAGAAACTCCAGCCCAAAGACCAAACAAAAGAGAGAATGATCAACATGATCAACCCTAATGGACATAGCTAAGGGATTGTTATGCCTTTAACCTATAATGTGTATAGGAATATGTTTAGCCAATTTGTGGATAACATAACCCTTAATTAAGTTATATGAACATTTAAATAGTCTTATATAGGTAGTTAGGTCAACTTGGTGGCTTTCATGGCATAAGTATGGCATATATAGGAGGTGGTAGTTAGTTTATCATCATTAGACTATGTATTTTATTTTATTGAATATTCTTGGAGGTAGCCCCATCAAAGTGACTTGTTATTAGTTATTTCTAGCATATTTCTTAATATAGTATTATTGTGTGAATTATTTTTAGAAACAATCTCAGAGAATGATCTTGACATCTACAAGACAATAAATAAAGAAAATATTTCAATTTAAGAGGTTATATTGTAAAGAACATATGTATTTCAATTTAGAAAAAAGATTGAAATTGACCTAGTTGATTACAACATATTGAAACTACTATAGTCTAAATCTTAATTCATTTGGATCATTTTTTAAGAAGTTTTTAAGATATTAGGGTTTTCACTAAATTCATTTCAAAGGCAAAAATAAAATAAATAATTTCTTATAAATTTCTTTACAGTGGGGTCTAGATCTAGGTAATTTATAATTAAAAATAGTTTATTTTTACTATTTTGAGTGAGTTTAATATTATGTGTATTATTTTGGCTATATCATGAAAAGAGCTACAACAAAAGGAAAGAAAATGAATATACTCACTCTTGGAAAGACTCTTGATAAAGAGCATAAGGATTTAGAGTTAAGATTAGATGGAGCTTCAAATATAATGTCTCTGTTAAATGATAAAATGTGTTAATTAGAAGAAGGTATGTAGAATATGTAGTTTGAAATAAAAGGAGTAATGGCTAACATCAAGTCTAAAATGAAAATATTTGAATTTCTAGGTGTTGCTACCTAATAGTTCAAGCATTTTTGTATCATAATTCCAACACTATTACCTGACAACCCCAACACCAAAGAGAGATCTAACCATATAAGGGGGTTGACATAGGTAGTCTTGTAAAAGCATAAAAACCATTTTTTCCCCAAATTTATATGGTTAGATCTCTCTTTGGAAGCATTTGGATTCACATTATTTAACTAAGAGAAGAATTAAATAATTTTGGTGACAATTTTCTAAATTTTGAAGGTCATTGAACACTTGAACATAAGTGCCCAAGACCTTGTCAAGCAACAATATTGGGGGTTGTTAGGTAGTAGTGTTGGGATTATCATACAACAATGCTTGAATTATTAGGTAGTAGCACCTAGAAATTCAAAGTCCTTGGAATTAAGAAAGAAACACTAAAAACCTTTTCAAAGACTTTGTGAGTCCATTTCACTCTTAGATTTTATATTTTCTCAATGTATCTAGTTCATTTCTCAATTTCTTTTTTGTGGCCTATTTTTGTTTCAATTTTTCATTCCTAGCTCTTGTACTTAATGTTATAAATGAGATTAATGTGTTTTCATATTTAAAATTTATTGAAAATCTATTTGATTTTTATAGTAAGTACAAAAATAAAGTTAAATTATCTTCCTAAGTAAACACACTAGGAGGAGCATAGGGTAGATAAAAAAAATCATTTGGTGAACTTGATATTGCAACGACCATAGGGTTTGTGTTCTCTTCATCATATAGATGTGCATCAAGGATTAGTTGATATTATATATCATTTTGTATTGGTTGGTTATCTCTTATGGAGATTGACATACTAATATTTCAATTCTTGATATGTATATTAAGGATATATGTTATTATTTCATTTATCTTACATAGTTAATTTACTTCACTATTTTCATTTAAATGATATGCTGGTGGATTTAATTTCATAATTTTGTATTATTTCTTTAATGAAGTATTTAATTAAAATATAATTATTGAAATATGAATAATAAGATGATTGGTTGATTTTAACTTTCATTATGACTATTGTTACATACTAGACATATGTGCATAATATTTGATTGAAGTGAACATGTATATATAAAATCATATCAGATTGGTTATATTATCATGGTTTGTTTGTTTGTGTTTACCTATTGTACTCACTTTGAGTAATGATATAACATATATGTGAAACCAATTAGCCTTATCTAAGCTATGCATGATGTTGGATCCCTATTGTGCTAGCCTAGTAACATGTTTGTCTATTGTGTTTTTTTTATTACTTCCTTATGTGTATTTTGGTTACTTATAAAGTGAAATTGATTAATTGACTTAGTGAATCATTAGTATACATTTGAAACATTAAAATAGGAATTTTATTTTTATATGTGGGTATTATACAAGTTATAAAATGTTATTTTCACTTTTTAATGCAAAAATGACTTTGGGTTTATATGTTCATGCCTTAGAAATGTTTCTAACTTGTCATAAAGGTGAAAATTGGCTTTTAATTAGATATTTTTGTGAAAAATAGAATTAGCTCAATGTTAGTTGTTAGTGTGAGTTGAGAATTGTATATTTGTATTAGGTTTTGGTTATAAGAAAAAAAAGCTATTTTTCATTTTCATTATGCATTTCAATGAGTTTGTAAAAATTGGAGAGTAAAAGGAGTGAATTTGTATTCTTTAAATTTGTTGGGTCCCATAACCATTGCTTCACTTTCTAGAATAGAATCTCACTTTCAAGGCTAGGGTTGTCATCATAAAGGTGGAACCTATTCAACCTTAGAACATGGAGGGTTAAATTTCAACTCTACGAGATTGGGTATTATCTCCTATGATTCAAGCTCAAATTGCACTCAAGAGGGTGTTCCTTGAGGTATACCTGAATAGGTATAAATTCAAACAAAATAAATAAATAAAAATAACCACAACCAAACCCGATTGTATTCTTGACCACAAATATCGTCACCAAGTCAAGAAAGACTAGTGTAATAACCGTTATATGGCCGAAGTGATTGTGCAAGCATGACCCACATAAAATAAGTTCATTTTTAGGTTCACACAAGTTATTTTCCTAGTTATATTGATAATCATGAGTGCACAAAATGTGGTTATATTCATAAAATATTTTTTTTATTTTAATTTGTTTTGATAGTGTGAGATTGGTCAAGTGGTCTTAATTGGGTGACAGAGTCACAATTCACCAATAGGAATACAATTTGAAATCACAATAATCATGAGCTATGCATTTTATTTACATCAAGGATTATGAAATTCATAGAAAATAATTTACTTAATAATCCAAAATATAGCTAAATAAATCCATACATAATAAGAGAAATATCACCACAAAGCTTGTGATATTTTCAAATAGTGATTCATATAACTCAATATTACATTCATGCTAATAAATTTGGTAAAGGAAAGTCCCTAGCTATAACTAGAAAAAATTCTTGGAGATATACATAATGTCATGGAGACATTTATGTTACAAAAATCATTTACAATATTTATCTCCTTTGATTTTATGTGCTTTTACTCTACCAAATGAGTTGAGATAGTATTTTTGGTTACCCTTTATCACATTGACAACCTTTAGATGTCTCTAGACCACATGAAAAAACCAACCTCTTCAAAATGATCAAAAAATTTGTTATAATAGTAGCAAGGTGAAACCCTAATATGCAACACTGTAGCATATTGAACATCAATGGCATAGAATCATTCCCACCTGGAATGGGTACCTCAAATGAAGGATAGTTATGCAAGGTGGGAAAGGTAGTCGGGATAACTCACTACATTAATGGTAGGTAGGTGGGTGAGTAAAGGTAACAACATTTCATATGGTGCTAAAAAAAATTAAAAAAATATGTTCAATAATAATGGGATTCCTTTGGTATAATTATTCCTTTGTAGATTGATCCCACCATGTTCTTTCTTGCTTGGATACTAGTCTTTGAATAGATGTAAACACTTCTTGCCTTATCAAGAACTCAATGAAATTATGGAACTATCTTTGATCTTTGACACATATTGGATTCCACCTATTTCATTACATGTCAGAGATAGATAGGGAACTCAAAACTTTGGTAGAGGTTCCTAATTCTCAATTCCTTAAAATAATTCACCGAGTTAAACATATTCCTTAGAAATTTCCTAGATGTTAGAGATGCATACCATTTTCAAGAAATCTTTGAAAATATCTATATAATAACTATTTTAGAATTTGGAACCTTGTATGGAACTTTAGTATTGTCAAAAACCTTAATATACTTTAACATTTACCTTAGTTTCTTATGTTTCCAATGATGGAGGTTTGGCTTCGATATGGAACTTTATAGGGACCCCTATTAATTTATTGGGGACTTAGACTATGTCGAGAACTCAATAAAGATTAGGAACCCCTTAAAGGTTTTAGTTTTGAGAGGAACTCGATACCTTGGAATTGTGTCTTGGGGGTTTTGGGTTCCAAGAGGAACTTAAAACATTGGAGTTTATATCTAAGATTGACAAGTATTGGGTCTTGGGATGTAATGGGGAATTGAAACCTAAGGTTCCAAGTCCTAATCATAGTTCTAAGCCCACACATTACTACAAAGGTTGGGAGTAGAGGAAATCGGAACTAGAGCCTAAGGTTCCACGTTCCAATCAAGGCCTAAAGTTTGAAGGGAATCAATAGTATTTACAGGTTAGGTATCATACTTTGGGAGGAAATTCAGAAGTGGGACATTAATAATTTGGCTTATGTTAGGAATCGGGGTCTAAAAGGGAACCAAAACAAAAACCTCTAGAAGGAGAAAGTGGGGTGTGGAAGGAAACACAGACTTGGAACCTAAGGTTCCAAGTCTAGGGTGGATTCTGAAGTCTACAAAGAAACCAAAGGCATGACCATATGGGGAATGAAAGTAGGCATGGAGATAGTCTTGGGCATGAGGGCATGTGCAGGATCATGGTATGCCAAACAGGCCCTTAAGTGGCAAAAAATTTAGAAAAATCAGTGTTAGGCAACTTGACGTAAATATTTGAATAAGTTATCTATATTATTTCAAAAATATGTAAGAAAAGAATTTGTAGAAAATTTAATGTAGTTTCTAAAATACTAGGTTTATTTAAAAATAAATAAAATCTATTTGGTGAAAATTTGAAATTTCAATGCAAGAGTACTTAAATTTCGAGAAAAAATAAGAAGTAGGTTCTCAACCACCCTAACCATAATAAAATGATAATTATTTTTGTATATTTTATATATAAGTAGAGGACTCATGTTTTGATGTGATGCATATTTTTTGTAATTTTTTCCAAGTAAATAATTAATTATGAATTTTTTATTACAACTTTTAGAAAATATAAAACTCATCCTCGACCACCTTAACTTGGTCAAAAATTCATGAAATTTAATTTTTATTTTTTAATCCTATAGTATGTAAAGCATAGAATGTGACGATGTTTTGGATTCAAAAATATGATACCGCTTGAAAGTTATAGATGTTTTTCAATCAGCCTATCGACGACTTTAGTTAGAATTTAATAGAAATGAATAATAATTATTTATTAAATTCAAATTAAATCATAATTTATATTTTTGGAAAGCTGAGAATCTCCTCTAAAAACCCTTTTTGTTTCATTAATTTTGGGTGAAAAAAAAGTCGTCAGCCACATACCCTACAAATATTGCCACTTTTTGGCATACCATGATCCTGCACATACCCATGAACAAAACAATAATTTCTCAAAATTTCTAACAAAGGCCCAACAAAACCCTTGCTTTGTTGCATTAAAAGATTGAAGGATGTTTTGTGGAATCTAGGGATTACTTGTTGATTCTTCTCAGAATGGTAAAGATCTACATATTTTTAAACCTTGGATTCATTGCAAACAAAATGTATTTCTTGTTATTTTTCCATAGATCTAGGAAACATTATATAATTTTTATTTATTTTTATCAAAAGGAAATTTGGTGTTTTGTTAACATGTGTGTGTATGACCAAGCTACCAATTTAATGTGTGATGAATATGGCTTTGTTATTTTACGAGTGTTGCAATTAAGAAAAATGAATCATTTTTCTTAAAATTTGTTAGAATTGATTTTCATGTTATAATAATATTGATTTTAAAATATACCCAAACACTTGTTAAGATTTTTGAAAAACTTAGATGATTGCATAAGAGTGTTGGGAAAAATTTGGTCAAGAGGGTATAATTAGATTTTAAAGATTTTATGTATTTCAAAATTTAAGAAAATAGAAGGTTCTTGTTGTGTGGTCTCACAACATGCCCCAAGACTGAAAAGACTTGGGGACCCAAGTGGAAAAAATATAACTCCTATGGAAAGAGCTAACAAATTGGAAGATCACCAAAAGTGAAGGAAGAAAGATAAATCTTTGATAAAAGAAAGTACTTCGTATGGTAAGTGTTTCGTGCATTGAGTATCGGGTACTAGAAACACAGAAAAGGCGAAAGGTAATATGAAGTTCAAGTGAAAGACTTCGGTCCGATAAGATGGAGTCTGGTATAATGGAGTTCCAGTATAACCGAGGTCTAGGAAAGTAAGTGGGTAAAGTTGAATACCGAGTACCGAGTACCGAGTACCAGGTACCGGGTACCGGGTTGTAAAGTGAAAAGAAATGCTAATTTTTTTAATTTGTATAATGATCCCGGTGATCCGGTATATATACAAGGATTTATGATATGCTTTTTTGAAAGCGAGTTTTACTAGATTTTGTACTAACATTTGAATAATGGCTTTATTTACACGAGATGTTGTGATGTTGTTAAAAAGGGATTTAATATTTGGAATTTGTAATTGCAAGAGATATCGATTGTGATGCAAATCTTGGGTATGGATGGTCAAGAAAATTATGTTAGAAAACAAATTTTACTTTATTACCAGGTTCGATGATACACTTAAGAAGCTCATGCTGGAACAAAGTTCATTGCAAAGATGTGCCAGTTACCAGAATACCGAGATGTTGGAGTTCAAGCATGCAGTAACAAAGTGTATCTATTCTAGGAGTGATTCATTCCTGGAATGTTCAAATCGAGGAATCTGAGATGTAGGAGTTCGACTTCTACCTGATCACTCTGTTATAATGGAAGGCTCCTATATATCTTTGTTTGGATAAATTTGTTCGATTTCAAAAGGAATCCTGACAAAGATGAAAAAGTAGAACCCAAAGAGCTTCAACGAGTAATTGAAGTTGACTTCCATTGACTTCAATTGCAATTCTCCTATTGGTCACAATATTCCACGTTCTATAATACCCCTCTGTTTTGCTTTCTGGCTGGACAGTATGTCCTTGTTTGCTTGGATGTGCTTTTTGGTTCTCGAGATACTTTATCATGTGTGTGTTATTTGATCGTTGTTTATAGAGCGATAGTCTATTTGTGTGATGTGATGTATCTTATCTGATGCTTTATTTGACATGTTTTAATTTGGTGTAATGATGATTAGTTATTGTAACACATTATTGCATGAGATATTTGTTTATGATGGAACTGTCAGTCTATGATGAGTGTATTGGTGAAGGGGACAAGATCGCATCACTCGCTTGCGAGTGCCCTACGATTCTGTGATTTCCTCTTCATGGTGTGCTTTATTGTATCATATATATGCATGTTTGATATACTCTTTGTTCGCAGGTTGACAGGTACAGGACATCGACTCCACCTGATTTCACAGGTTTGAGCGTGTCCATCGACCAACGGTAATCGATTGGGAGATAGTAGCTAGGTTTTCTATGCCAAGTCATCACCCTAGTCATAAGTGTGTCGTTGGGTTGTCGTCAGGTTTAGTTGTTTTGATATGGTTCATTCCTCCTTGGTTAATTATTTAATTTCATATTAAAAAGGTTATTAAATGGCGGGTGTAGTTAAAATGATGATTAAATTTATTTAGTTGCAATGTTGAAATGCTATTTATTTTATTGATTAATTTGATTTAATTAATAAAATTATAATTAGTTTATTGATCAATTAGGTTAATGGTGATAAATTAAATAAAGTAGTTGTTTTGGCATTATTGGATAGTATGATTTAAATTAAAATAAAAAAAGGGAAATCATATTGGATATTTAGAGTTGAATTAAAATAAAAATAAAAATGTGTTTTAAATTTCACTTTTTGAAATTTGAGATAAAATAAATTCTTTGCAAACTTTGAAATTCTTTTGTTTTAAAAGAAATTTTGAAAAATGCATGAAATTTCATTTAGAAAGTAAAATTGTTTTAAATTTAAAAAAATAGAAATATCCCCCAAAATTGCAATAAATTTGGTGGATGGGATATTTTAGGGGTTTGACTAAATTTGGGGAAAACTCTATTTGAGCATTTTCTATTTCATATTATTGGCAATTTTCAATTTTGGTGGGGAGTTTTGGCTGTGGCTTGATTTGGATTTTGAGGAAGGAGGTTGAATCTCTTGGTGGGATGGAAACAGATCTGGAAGCACCATTTGATTTTTTCAAGCTTTGGAGAAAAAAATCAGGTTCTTTGATTCTTGTTTCATTTTGAAAGAGTTTTGAATTTTGTTATGTTGTTGGAAAATTGTTAAAATTCTGTTTGAAGATCAGTGAAAACCCATGAGATTTTGTTTCAAAACTTGCAAACATTGTTGAAATTTTGGAAGAGAAAACAAAACAAGAATTACTCAATGATAAATTGAAAGAAAACCAAAAGAAAATCTTCATATCAAACTGAAATTTAAACCATTTGTTGTATTGCAAATTTATTTTTGTTATTGCAAAACTCGGTTGTTCATTTGCACAATTTGGCTAGAAATGAAAATCTTGGTATATATTTATAAATATATATTGTGCTTTTAATTTTTGTTTTCTGGAAAAAAAAATTGTTTTAAAGAAAACCAGAAAACAGAGTGAGCTATGCTTTGTTTGTTTTTATTTTTATTTTGGGGTTTTCTGTTTTTAACAGAAAATATTAATATATATATATATATATATATATATATATATTATTGTGGAAGGGAGGGCCATAGCCTGCTCCCCCCCACAACGCCCATGGGAGCGCTGCTCCCACAACACCCTCCACATGGGAGGCGCTGCCCACACAGCACCCCCATGTGGGGGTGGTTGCGTTGGCAGCACCTCTCCCATATGGGAGGGGCCGCGACCATTCAAAACAAAAGTTTTTTTAATTTATTTTAAAATTAAAAATTAAAATATATTTTTATATTATTTTAATATTATTATATATATATATATATTATATTATTAATTTAATATTTGAATAATTTTATTTATTATTAATTATTTATATATATAATGTATATATATATTATGTATTTTTAAATAAATTAATTAGTTGAATTTAAATCAATTATATTTAAATGATAATGATATATTTAAATATATATATAGTTGTGTATATATTGAATATACACTTTTATATATATATTTAATATATGTGGGAATTTAAGTATAGATAAATTTATGTTGATTATTTCTAGCATAATTGAAATACAGATTAATTTATTTTAATTAAATGATTTTATTTATCAAGTTGTTTTGATTATGGAATATAATTGTGAAACTCAGAGTAAATTATTGGTGTTTAAATTCTTCAACGTCGTGAAATGAATCTGGTGTAATTTTTTGGATAAATGCAAGTAACGTAGATTGAGTTGATTGGATTTAGGAAATCCTAACCTTAGTTTATTTAATTGCCTGAAGTGCTTCTAGCAATGTTTTGTGCATTCTCGATGTTGGGGCAATTGAGTTATTTGTTCTATTTGGAATGATTTGTTTATGTAAGTTTTGATTTTAAAACTAGAGCTATTGTATTTTGGAAATTAAGGTTAGTGCAATGATTAAATAATTGTTAAGGGTTAGGGTTGTAATTGAAATGAATATGGTTAATGTGTTTACAATGACTTGTTAAATTTGATGGAATCTTGAAGTTCTTGTAAAGGATTTGTTAGATGTCAGGATTATATAAGTGGTTAAGTTATATGGACTATAATTAGAGCAAAATTGATGATATTAAATATTTGTAAAGAAAAGGGTTATTTTATTACGATGTTGTTATAATGGGTAGAATGTTATTTAAAAGTTCTTGTATTCCATTGCCTTAAATGATAAATGGGGAATGTTGTTTGTTTTCCAGATTGCAAGGAATATATAAGGTTCATAAAAAAATTATAATGTTTAGAACTTATATGAATAGTTAATAGATTAAGTATATGATGTATCTATGTACTTTGGTTCCTGTTTTATGGGAAAAGATGTTATGTCAAAATACATTATTAGTTATTTAAAGAACATGTATTTATATGATTGTTGGTTTAAGCATATTCATATTGGTATTGTATCGGCAATATTGTTATGATTGTAAATTTATGAGTGTACTTTGGTAGTTTTGAGTTTTGTTTCCAGAGGCTAGGGAACTCGTTGATTGAGTTGTTTATTCTATTTGGAGTTGCTTGTTATGTAAGTCTTCCAGAAGGGGTTCAACTTTTGGGGTTGCATTATTATGTTAGTCAACCATTGTATTGCCTTGGGTAGGGCGTATTGTGTATCCTGTTGTTTTACCTGGTTTTCACGAACAGGGGTGTTTTGTGCCTCCTTTGTATAAGGAGTGGTTTATGACTTCTGTTGCCTCCAATGTTGGAGAGGGCTTTGACTTTTGTTGCCTCCAGTGTTTGGAGAGGGGTTTGATTTTTGTTGCCTCCTGTGTTTGGAGTGAGATTTCTTCATATGTTCCTCCTAGAGTTGGAGTGGTTTTATCTTGTTGATATGCACTTGGGATTCCCTTGGTGATTGACTTTGTGTTGGTATGTTGTCAAGTAGAAGAGTGGCTTTTGTTAGGGGCTAGAGCCCAAAGAGGTAAACTGGGAAACCTTTAGAAGTGGTTTAATCAAGTGATAACTAAATCAATGTACTTAGAAGTTAGGTAGTATTTCACATTAATTAAGATAATTGTGTAATACCCCCATATTTCTGATACTATTTGCTACTATTGGTTTCTCTTGTGTGTTGGCATGATTCTGATTTGTGTTGGTGATTCATTCACTGACTTGGTGTGTGCGGATGCGTAGCTTAGTTAATTGTTGCATGTGACATTATTAGTATGATTTATGATACTCGATGTGTTGATTTGGATTATTGTTTATTCAAATAGATTTTCATTAATGTTTTATATGTCGATGTGATGATTCTTTGGTGATCATGTTATTTGGATTCAGTATTATTTTATAATGCAATGGTTTAATAATTTTAGTTATGATGCAGTAGTTAAATATCATGTTATCTTATGATCAATTTGGTTAGAAATGTTAGTTCGTTATTGATATTGTAACTGTTAGAATAGAATAGGTGAGAGGACAGTGTAGCATCACTCGTTCACGAGTGCCCTGCTACACTGCAATTCCTTCTCATGATAGGATGTTGATTATATATATACATGTGCTACTTGACGTTTATTTGGATGCAGGATTGCAGGAATAAGTCTCGATTCCACCTGCTTCGGCAGGACAGGGCGAGCAATAAATTAACCCAATGGGTAAAATGTTGAAAAAGGGAGTAGGTTTGGAAGTGTCCCCGTCCCAAGTCCGTCGTCTGTTGTAAGTCGTTGTGTTATGACTGAAGTTTTGTCCTTGTCTTTATGTAGTTTGACTGTTGAGTATTTGTTTAATTCTTGGTTAGTGTTTAATTAATTAATCGTATTTCATAAAATAATTAATTAATGTTGCATTGTTATTTGATGTAATTGCGAGTTGGAAAAATATTAAATTTAAATATATTGTAAATTAAAAAGTATTTAATAAATTATAGTGCAAGAAATTAAATTAAATTAATATTGTGAGAATAAGCAAATATTATCTTTTTATTAATATTAAATTAGAAAATTATGTGAGGATAATATCTGAATTAAATAAATTATTTTAATTAAAATTTTAGATAACTGTGAGCTTTTAAAAGCTGGAAAAGGACCAATAGAAAAGGAGGCTTTTTGAAAAAGAAAGCGGAAGAGCTTTATTGAATTTTTATCTTTGATTTATTATTTTTATGAGGGAATTATTCACACACACAAGTTTTTTTTTTGCTCTGTTGTTTTTGGGATCTAGAAAGAAAAAATAAGAAAGATAGTTTTTAGTTTTTTGAGGTTTTTCTGGGGAAAATTATTGTGGTATTGGAAAAAGAAAAGATTGTTTAGAAGAACGTTGAAGGCAGAAGGTCGAGAAAAGAGCTACAGACAAGGATTTCGGAAAGAGGGTTGCAGAAGGAAATCGAGAGGAGGCTTCAGGAGGGATTCTTCTCCGAACGAAGGACTCCAAGTTCCATAAAATTTATTATTTATTCCTTTTGTTCTGTAAAGAAAATCATGTATGTAATACTTTAAATTGATATTTTGTTTGAAAGAGGGTTTTGTTTGGTTGCGTTATATTCTTGATTGATTTCTATTGAAAAACTAAATTAAATCTTCTGTAGTTCGTTAATACAATATGATTGAGAAAAATATTGTTCTGAGAATGAAAATCATTTTTATTATCCGATGGAATTTGTGTGTCAAAAATTAATAGTCTCTGAAACAAAATTGATTGTCTTTTATTCTATTATGATTTTAGGGATGAATATATATATTTATGCATTTACTAAAACAAATATTTTCTTTGTTATTATTCGTGATTGGTTGCCTGAACTGTAGTGGGTATGTGAGGAAAATAATTTATTCTGATGATTATGTTGAAATTCTGTATATATATATACAAGGTTATTTTTAAAATATATTATATATATATATTAGATTTTAAAATTTACTAGGTAAAATAAATTGTGCATTCTCTTAATTTATATATGTTTATATTCATATTATTTTCATAATATGTGTCGTACGAAATATTTATGAAAAGAAATAATTTTTATTTGTATTTGCCACGGATTTCCGTGTACAGAAATTTTGTGAATGAAATATATAAAAGAAAAGTTATTAAAAAAAAATTATTTATATTTATATAAATTTTTACAGGGGTGGGTACTACCCACGGCCCTGTATTGGGCATGGCGCAGCCCACCACGGCTGCGCACAGCAGCTGAGGCTGCTGGCGTAGTCTGTGGGGACTGCGGCCTCCCCACAGGGGGAGGTACTACGTACCTCCACCTGTGTGGAGGTTCGGCCCCACGTAAAGTTTTTTGAATTGTTGTTTATTTTTATTTTTATTTAATTTAAATGCTTTATTAAATTCGGTTTTTATTTAATAATGCAGTTTGTTTTTATTAATTTTTAGTTTATATAAATATATAAATATATATATTATATATTATTTAATATATATTTAATATGTATTATTTAATATATATATATTTTTTTATTGAGATTTAATTCAATTATTAATTATATAATATTCAAATGGGATTTATTTCGAATTTGTTTTAAAAAAATAATAATAATAATAATAATAATAATTTTTTTTTGTAATATGATTATGTTAATGATTTTAAAATATAGTTTTTTATTTATTTGTTTTATTTGGTATATTCATTTATATATATGAGAGATTTGTGTATATTAATATGATAATTTTTTTACAAGTTATGATATTTTAGTTTAATCAGAAAATTGAGAATAAAGTTTTGTAATTATAATTAAACTGGTTGGTTAATTTTAAAGTTTATAGGATTATAGTTTAGTTGTGAAGATCGAAATAAATTAATTTGTGTTGTTATGAAATGAGTTTTCACGTGTAATTGATTGATTTATTGGGTGAAAATTATTATTCATTTTAATTTGTTTTATGGCTTGGGTTAAATGTAATTGTTCTTCTTGAGATTATTCGTTAATTCTATTGTGGTATTTTTTCTTCATAGTTCTTTGAGTTGCACGGGATGACCCTAAATTTATTTTATCTTTTGTAAGAGTTTATGTTATTGTTAAGGACTTCCAGAGATGGAATGCTTTTCTGTCATGTTCTTTTATTCTCCTTGTCGGGCAATTAGGGTTAAGGGTTAATGTAAGTCTTCCAGAGAAGTTCTCTAGAGTGGGATGTTTGGTGTAGAGGTTATTTTTGTGAATCGCCTTGATGTATTGTACTATGATGTGGTACCCGGTTTCCACGAACGGGGATTTGTGCCTCCTGGGAAATAGGAGTGGGTAATGAGATTTGTACCTCCTTTGGAAGGAGTGTGTTTCCGTATTTGGTTTCCTCCAGTGTTCGGAGTGAGTTTCCTTGTTTTGTTTTCTCCTTGGATTGGAGAGGTTATGTTGTCTAGTTACTATTGTGGTATTGTACCTTGTGTGTTGTCGATAGGAGAGTGGCTCTTTGTGGGGGTCCGGCACACAAAGGGGCGCCAAGGTAACTCACCTAGAGTTTAATTAAGTGATAATCTAAAAGAATTAATGGGGAGCTTTCACACTAATAAAGATAAAGGATGTCTCTCTCGTGAAGCAAGTGAATGATAAGGCTCGAGATGAGATGGGACGCATAGTTTTGTGTGAGGGTCCGGCGGCTGGTAGAGGCAAGCCAGGGTAACCCAGGATGGGGGTCCGGTAGCCTAGGAAGGTTGAGCCAGGGTAACTCATGGCAATTTATGCATGACACTCTTCCTATGTCGACAGTTGATCAGTTATTGTGCGATATCCATGATCTTTGTTCTTTGGAAGCATTGTAACCTCGTGTTAAGTGATATTGTGTTTGTAGTTGTTAAGTGACTTTGTGATTGTAGTTGTAATGTGATATTGTGTCTTGAGTTTCATTGATGTTGTGAATTATGACTTGTTGTTATGTTCTGAAGTGGTTTGTTGTTGTGCCTTTGGATTTGTCGTTGTTGAGTTTCTAAGTGGTATTTGATGTTAAGTTGTCTATTTGGAGTTAGTCTTTGTTATTGTTAGATGTGCTTGGTCGGGGACCCTTCCTTGTCTACTCTCAGCACGGGGGTGGTTGGGTGGAACGTGCTTCGCACCCCATTGGGTTCCCTCTTCTGTTGCAGATGTATCTTTTACTTGCAGGGTTTTGGAAGATGTTGATGATCCAGTAATTCTTGGTACCAGATGTATGTTATACTTCAAATGTAATGTATTCATTAATGTATTGTCTCCCACATGTGATGGGATGACCATGTTGTAAATTGTATATGTGGTTGTTGAGATGTATTTTCAGACAGTTGTATTTTACTATCATTTGGATGTAATGTATATTCAAGCCATGTATTTATTTAGGAACGATCATTGGTAATAGTTGTGTTAAGTTGTGTTATATCTGTGGTAATGTAAATGCCTCATATCTTTACAGTATCTTTCATTGTCATATGTACATATGTTATGAATATGGTTATTGTTTAATAGATATTCTAAATGATGATATAGGAATGAATAGATTTATGTAACTGTTAGTTATTGTTATCTTATTATCATTGTTATGGGTTAATATAGTAATGTCACCCCGTGTACCCCAATGGAATTAGTCATGCAACTTAGTATATTGTTATATTAGAATACTTAAGTGTGTTTATTATATTCTTTAAAAAAAAAATTGTTCCGTTGTTTTAGTTCCTTTGGGGTTTGCACGGCGGGGCGTGACAAATTGAGCCTCGCTCATGGACGCAAGGGCTTGTATAGACTTGGGATGAGACGGGAAGGCCTGGAATGGCAAGATCATCTATCTTGTCCTTATGAGAGGTATTTGATTCCACATGAGTGAGTATGGGTGTCGGGATTCGGTAGAGGCCACCAGGATAACCCATGGTGGGGGCCGGAGCCTAGGAAGATTCCGAAAAGGAGATCCCATGACGAGTTGTGTGATGACACTCTTTCTACGACAACAATTGGTATTTGGTTTTATGTGTATGGTCTTCTTATCATACTCGATCTGTTTTATTTCTGGAAGCAATGTGACTTATGTCAATGATGTAGTGTTGTTCTTGTGTTATCCTTATGGTTGTTTGGTTCATGTGATTGGTTGGTTCAATTATGTTTTAGCCTGTGTCTAGAGGTTGATGGTCTTGTATAGGATTCCTTGTTACTATCTCCTAGCACGGGGGGTGAGCCCTCAGGTATCACATGGTTGGGTGGAACGTGCACCTTAATCCATTGGGTCGTCTTCTTGTCCGTGTGGACGAGATTTCCAATTGGAGAGCTCGTGGGATCCTGTTCTTTCTTGCTTTAATTCTTTCAGTTATTATTGTAATTTATTACCCCTCTTTGTATTGAGGTGGAAGATGTAAGTTGTAACCTTGTATATTGGAATCACCTCATTCGGGGAATGAGTTTTGTAATCATATTGTAAATTATATTATTGGAATCATGTGGTATCTCTTATGCCTTTGTTGTAATTTTGTCATGTATGGAATGTATGTGATTCTTAATTTATTAAGTAATTAAATGTTATGTTGTCATTTCATGTTTCTTGTTTGGGTTTTAAGTAATCTCAGTCTCGTAACCTTAGAGGTTGTTGGCAATGGATAGTGATCTTGCATGTTATTTGTACTTTAAAAAAAAAAATAGTACGTTTGAGTAGTAAATTGCAACTTCCTCTAGGGTTGCGTGGAGAGGCATTACATGTGCCTTGATGAGATTGGTCCCTTAGATTTCCTCTCGAGTAATTGTCTTATCCTATCTAAGCCTTATGTTCTATAAAAAGCCAGAGGATGCTTAATTTTCATTTAAGTTTGGAATTTGTGGATGTCGAAGGAGCAAAATACTTCTTTTAAGTTTTGTTCTTTTTTCATGTTTTCTATACCATTTCGGCGTAAAACTTTGTATGCATGTAGACATTAATTGATATCATAGCTTTATGGATAACTACCTATCTAAGTATCTTTTGTAGCTGGTTTTGTAAGTTTGGCCAAACAAGACTATATGTTGCACCGTTTAAGGGTGCATACAGAACCTACTCGGTGTCCATAAACGAAACCCTCTCTTTAAAAGCTTGCACCATTTTATATGTAGTTGTGAAGCAATCTAGTGAAATATAAAGCAGTTTGCTTTGTTTTGATTAATTCTTTGGGGCATCCATGGAGAATAACCAGGAGAAACTTTTGTTTTTCAGTATTTTTATACTTTGTTTTAGAATAGATGTTTAATATTTTTGAAAATGTTCCAAAAAAGATATAAGTGAATGGAAATAGTTTTGTTGAAAATATTTTATTTTCCATGAAATTGTTGAATGCTTAATGCTAAATCTACTTAAGTGATAGCGAAGAATTGGTGATATTCCATGAAATCTTATGTCAAATATTTTGGTTTCATGATGTCCAATTTATCATTTCAATTAGGAATGTTGATTTAAAATGTTCAAAGAAATAATAGAGATATACATATATATATATAAAGGTACCCTTGAGATTAACAACAAATATCACATCATTACTCGAGAGCGACCCTAGTGCAACCATGACCTAGTTATCGAAGAATTGGGATTGAATGGAAGTCAATCTTTGCTTTGTGAATGAAGAATTTCCCCTTAGGTTGTCTTTGTTCCATATCTTTCAAGAAGGATAGGCTCTTCACGGTCTTGTCTGTGGAGAATTTATTCAACCTGTTTACTGCGAGTAAAACCGTCGTCAACAGGAACTGGCACTAGAAGGAGGGCCACAAGTAGCAAATGCACATATATCTTTCTCTCTTATTTCTTTGATATTTTTTAGGATTTATCCTTTGGAAGTGGAATCGTGCTTTGAAATGTTATTCCTAAATTTGGCAAGAATCTTGTAAATGAGGAATTGAATGCAAGTTGGTTTTCATTATGGAAATTGGAAAAATTTGTAAATTCTTTAATCAGAAATTGCATTCTTTGAGTTTGTTTACTTTTGATAGAGTCGTTGAGTGTAGAATTCATGATACAACTGATCACAGTGAACTTGAGTGTGAATTTATTTTAACTAGGGTAAGTTTAGCCATAAGTGGAGCAATTTCCTTAATGGAAGAAGTTTTAACTGCTAAAAGAAAAATATTGTTAATGAGAGAAATGTTCTACCCTAGTTGAGTTAGAAATATTTAAAAAATAACCAATAAACTGAAACAGTTAGAAAACTACGATTATTTTAAAGAAAATCCTAACGTCTTGCAGGGGAATAGGTGAGAATGTTGGGATTATGAGATATCTCATCATAAATGAGAAAAAGATATGGGTGAATCATCATTCCTTGTATACGTGGAAAACACAGATAATGAGATGGAGCGGGAAACACGTGTATTGTGCTTCAAGTTGAGAATTCATTAGCTATAAAAAGATATTTTCCTGATTACAAGATATAGAATATCAAGTTTTTACTTTTTCTCTTTCTGATAATAATATAAATAGTGTTATGTCTTGGTCTAACAAAATACAAAGTGAAGACAGGGTTGAGGATATGAAGATTTTCAGAAGAGGAGGAAATAGAGAAATGAATGTAGCCGTTCATGGAAATGGACCAGGGCTGGGAGAAGGTACAATATTGCCACATCGGACGAAATGTGTGCAATTGGTCTCTAATGAGATCATTTTCATACATTTAAGCCAAATTTTGGGTAAGTACACCTTCAAATTTATGATACTTAAATGCAGAAAATTTAAGATATTCCATTATTCTAGTTTAGTTTTAGTTTTAATTTTTTTTAGGGTTGTCCTTTGTGTTTTCCTTTCTACTTTTTTTTTCTTGCTTCATTTTGTTTTGTTCTTCTTTTTGCTCAGCTTCTACATTAGCAAATTCTGCTTAAATTTATCTGATGCATGAGAGTGAAATTCAAACATTTTGCAAAACTAAACCGAAAATGAGACAATAAAGCCATACACAGTAAAACACGCTTTTAGGAAAGATACCAAAAGAGATATATATATGTGTGTGTGTGTGTGCATATCACGTATATACATCAGATATCAAAATCCCCGTCAAAAAATAAAAAAGATTCAAAAAGAAAGGTGACCAAAGTTACAGACAATAGTAGCCATTTAGGCAATCTAGGAGGCCTCTTCTATCAAGGCCAAATGCCCTATGTAGGCGACTTCCTGGTGAGTTTCAAAATATTGGATGTGGAGATAAGTAAGAAAAGGTCGAAGTGGAACCACTTCCCCATGTTCTAGGAACCAAGGAATATCATCCATGGAGGGAATCCCAATGGTCGGATGTGCAACAGCTAAAATGGTATCCAGATTCTCCAAGAATTTAGGCTTCACTATTAAGTTGGCAGCAGTGCAAACATCTTCAATAGGTAACCCAATGTCTAGAAGTGACGCTGCAAAGTGAGAAGCTATATCAGAGTAAAAATGGAAGTAGTGGTTGTACACAACATATCTTTCCCCAAGGACTAAGCATAAATTTGGCACAGTGAAATTGGAAGTGTTATCTCTTAAACTTTGGACCCTGACAGAGTTATGAAACTCAGTAAGCTAGAGAAACATGGGATCATTTCAAGGTTTTGGGTCACCTAAAGTTGAAATGAACCTCTGAAGGAGGCCGGCTTCCTATGTTGGTAATATCATCTAAACTACCGACTTTGAAGGAAAAGGGAAGAGAAAAAGCTTTAAAGTGAAAACTGGTAAGAATACTATTCCTACGGTGATACACCAAACTGTAAGGATCTGAAAATTCAAAAAATAGACACTTATTTTCAATGACTAAAAAATAGAACTTACACAACTTATTTTTTTAACCTATTCATAAATAATTTGAAGAAAGGCTTGAATGCGTTTAACTTTAAAAAGGAAAAGACACTTTCACGATTTAAAAGCTATGCGCAAATTAAAACACAATTTTCAACCTGCATAGACTTACTTTTGCAGAAAAGGCACAATAATTGTGAGACAAAACTACAAGGAAGTGAAAATGCCTCACATGTAATTTCATCAACCACGTAATAACACACTGCACTGCAAGAATAAGGAGGCAAAAGACTTCAAGTATTGATGTCCAAGATCTTTTATGAATTCATCTCCAAAATGAGTTACAAAAGTATCCACAAATTCTATAAAAAGAACTGCAAGAGTCACTGTCTTCAAAAATTGCATAAATCAGAACTCTCCCTCAAATGAATTAAAAAAGCAACTAAAATATCACCATTCCAAACAGTTGCATTAAAATAGGATCTAGAAGCATCCATTCCCGTAAGCCTTCAAAAATCCTATTTTTTAGCAATTGATTCTTCTCCAAAGAGGCTCCAAAAAGGTTGAAAAGGTCAATTTGACCATATCAAACATGAAGGCACAATAAATTGATGCCTATATGCTCTCAAAAGTAATTAAATGCTCCTATTTCTCCTCCAAGTGTTTGCAACTTATCTCAACTCTCCCTATACCCTTGGCATGTCATAAATTTTCATTTATATTCTTCTCATGACTTGGTCATTTGACACATGCTCCATTTTTTTTTGCATTTAAAGATGATGTCTTAAATTTAAAGTGATTTATAAAAAATCACTTTAAACTCAAACATTTACAATGTAGAATGAATGCAAAATTACAAGACTTTTACCTTCATGTATCGGACAAAGACATAAATGAAAGGAATTATCATCATACTTTATGCCTAAATTACAAGGAAAAAAATAAAAAACCATGGGGTATTAGTCATTTCACATTTTTAAAAAACAAAAGTAAAAAATGCGATGTCATTGGTTTTTAAAGAATTAGGGCTAAACCCCAAGAGATGTGAAGACACAAAAAGAAGTGAAAATACTTCATTTTGCATTTGCAATTCAAAGGGTGCCGCCATGAGAG
Source organism: Sequoia sempervirens (assembly GCA_007258455.2). Classification (NCBI taxonomy): domain Eukaryota; kingdom Viridiplantae; phylum Streptophyta; class Pinopsida; order Cupressales; family Cupressaceae; genus Sequoia; species Sequoia sempervirens. The sequence goes on along the minus strand of VDFB02123683.1, from coordinate 40,139 downwards.
GACTAGGGTTCGATGTTCAAGCTTCTGGAAAGGAAAATTCTGCAAATCTAATGCTTTTCACAAGCTAACATGGTGAGTTTCATGTTGTCTAGATTTTATCATCACAAAAGATTTAATATTTTTGTTTGTAGCCCGTAGATTTCTCTGTCATTTTAATCATGTTTCTATGACTACCATGATCGTTCCTGCCTAAGCTTTGAGATTTTGAGATTCAACTTCAAGAATCTTTGTATATAAAGACATCGTTTGCTATTTTCATTTTATGAAAAATTTGAAGATTTAAAACAAAATCACAGGTCGTGGCTTTCCCTTTGTGTTAGACATTTTCTAGGTTTCTCCTTTACTCTAGGTTGTGTATCAAAGCTCCTGAAAAAGATATTGCTCTATTTTTTATATACAAGATTGGCGCGAGTTTTGAGATTTATCCTTCCCTGAAGTTCACCTTTTATGCTTTTGAATCGATGCATAAGGGTTTATTCCTTTTTTAATGATGGGATCCACTTATCACACTGAAAATGGGTTCACTTCCTTTGTATTTAAATAGAAAATCCCACAATATTATCTCTGTATCAATTTGCAAAGAATGAGCTACATTTTAATAAAAATCTTCCTATTGCTATTTTATCTACAATTTGTAAGATTCGGCCTTTTCTATTGAAAACCCATGAGGGTTTCAAGGCACATGAAGGAAATACATTTTGGGTTTCAACTCTGCAGATTAGCTTGTCATTTTTCCTGTGCTTAAAATCTTCAAAATTCAACTTTCACCGTGTATTGAATTTTTGCGTTGAAGCTAAAAAAGAAACTCAATTTCAGTATTGGATAATTTCCTGAAAACCTAAAGTGATTCGATGTAATCATGACCAGCAGTGTCATAAACACCCTTACTATGATATATGCAAGATTATAATATCAATGAGATTTCATTTAAGAGTAGTCAGCTAAAACAAGAGCTATCTTAGCCATTCGCTCCACAAGAAGATAATGCCCTATGAAAAGTGATTTTGCTTAAATGATTCAAAACCATTACCGTATTTTGTAAGCATTACCCTTTATTTTTTGTATAACCTTAACATTTTATTTCTATTAGTATGACTTGAGTTGTTCTTTAAACACTCTTTTGTCAAGAATGCAGTCTCCATAGTCGGTTTTCATGTTACCTGTGAACCCCCTTAGAGATACTTTTTGATATACAATGTTCTCTTATTGTTTTGTGCAATAATGATGGGCAATGTATTGATGATTTCCTTTTGCACCAATAATATTGTCTTTGTTTTTCCCTTGTGTTTGATCATTTATTAAGATAATGGCAGGCATGTCTCTTGCTTAATCAAACTGCCATACTTGTTTCATGACATTGTATATTATCCTAATTGTGAAAAATTCAATGTCTTTGTGCCTTGTCTTCATTCTTGTGAGAATGTCATCTATTCATGTGGCTCTGAACATTGCTCCTTTTATCTCTTAGATCATAATGATTACTGCTTGAAGGTTATGGGCATAACGAATGCTGCCCCTTGTCACTCTCTTTACTCTTTTTATATTATGGCAGTCTTGAATTGTATTTGTAAACAAATGATCATCCTCATAACTGGAAGATTGTTATAATGGAATTTATTTTGATCCTGTTGGATGAGAACTCTATTGAAGCTTAGATCACTGCCCCCTTCAATCTACAATGCAATCTGAAAATGAAAATAACTTGCAACACTGATATTATTCATGTTTTGCATACCATTATTATGAGTTGGGCTCAAACCTTGTGGGAGCCACATTTCCACCACTCATTTGATCTAAAAACATGATTGCACCTATAGTTGTACATGAAACAAACAAGTTAGAAAAATATGTATAATTTGATGTGTTGTTTCGATGGCTTCAATATTTTCTCTAATATATTCAGCATATGGATGTTTGTTTGATGCAGATTAAGGTTAATTTATGCATGAATGGGTAAATTATCATGTATGGTGTGCAATCTTTCATTGCTTAGAGCGTTGCTCTAATACATTGATTTGATTTATTGCAGGAAACAAGAGCCTTAAGGAGCTAAGAAGACTAAGATAACTCGAGTAGCAATCAAACAAGAAGACTCGACAGAACCAGTCATTCTCAGGCAATGATTGGTTACCCTCCCTACATGCTTTTTTCTTCATTTTCTTATTCATATATATGTTAACCTTGATTTGTATTGAATAAGACAAGAGTTAAACTCACGGCTTGTGTGAGTCAAAATGAATATTTCATTCAATAAAATAACTTTTCAGAAGAAATTTGCAAAATGTTCTTATGTTTCATGCATCTATATAAATGCGATGATTTTTGTTTCTGTAATCTTTCAAGTTATTTCATTTGTGTATATAAATGCAATATAAGGGGAATAGAAAATGTACCATTTTCTTTCTTCTTTATCAATGGGCTCTACCTGATTGAGCCAAGGGTGAAAATCTTGGTAACATTTCTGGCGACATCAGCTGGATGTTTGCCTGCTAAACATATAAACCAATAGCCTAAGCTTGTCCATTGGGTATGGATTCACTTAGCAAACTCAGAGGCAGACCTAGAACAACTTGCACATAGTTGTAACTCATCTATAACTCATTAGGTCACTTGGAAACTTACTAAAAACAAGAAATTTATAAAGGAAATTACTAAACCATGTTGGAACAACACTTAGGGAATGAAACTATTGAAACTAAACCTACCCTATACTAACCAGTAAGAAACTGTTCAAACAAAACCATTCACAGGATGACTAAAATAGCTGCCCATCCTTCTCAATATGTAGCGACTTGCATGCATGATGGTAGTTGGGTTAAAGTGATACATAGAAAAATGTTTAACAAGTTGATGCTCTACTTCTTGAAAGAGGTGAATAAGCTCACTTACCTCACTAAGCAAACCATGTGTACTGTCAATCAAATGAGCATAAGTGAATTGGAGTTGAACATACTCTTGTTTATTTGCCAGTGCCTCTTAGATACCATCTTTCACTGTAGATTCATAAATGAGTGCATGATTGATCATTGGTGTTGTATTGAACTCCATTTGGGAAAAATATCTAATAGGGTAGCCTCTGGTAAGGGAAAAGCTTGAACTTTCCTTGCTGGCCTCTTTCTCATGAACTACCATTTTATCACCTTGTTGGCTGGAAAGAACTAATCTTTGTGGTTGACTTGGTGAAAAATGGTAACCTCCTCAATATGCTCATGATTTCCTAAATAAACACTTATTCCTTCAATGGAAAACAATGAAATGGATTCCTCCAAGACACTTTCAATTAAAACATCAGCTTCTGGCTCTCTTATACACCAAAATCGAAGTTGCTTATAATTCTCATTATCATTTAGAGAATCACACTCCAAATCACTGTTCTCTTCTTCAACAAAGGAAGGGAAAAGTTCAACTAGTGATATAGTCTCAAGCTCCTCTGTGTTGGAAAATGTGTCTCAATCTTACTGGCATGTAAACTACTGAAAGAGAAAAGTCAGTGCGACCCTCTAGAAGTCTCACTAACTAGCAGCTATACTCTAATCATTTGAAGTGCTCGGGTCGCCGAGACTTTGATTCTGTCTTACTGACGGTTCGGTTCTTAGTGGTCATCGGGGAGAGGCATGAACTTTCAGAATGACTCATTCCGACAAAGTATGTCTCGCCGAGGTTTTTCACATAGGAAATAGATGACATCGGGAAGACTCTTGGCTGACAGGTTTGCATTCGATAAGAACTCTTGCTAATGGATGTGGTCTCGCCGACAAGCTGGTGCATTCGATATGACCTCTTAGCGATAGTGTCTCTCTCACCGATGGAATTGTTTGTGAACTGCCGATGGATCTCCACGTGATGAACTTCGGTGTAACCTCTTGCCGATGGTGTCGCTCTTGCCGATAGACTGGTTAGAGTAATATGAACTGTCGGGTATGTCTTCGGTATGATCTCCTGCCGATGACTGTTGGTCTCGTCGACAGATAGGTGTTTTCGGTGAGAACTCTTGCCGATGGTTATCGTCTTGTCGACGGGTATGAACATTGGTATAACATAAGGTTCTGTGAGACTCTTGGTGATAGCAGAACTCTTGTCGATAGATCTGCACAAGATGGATTTGTGTTCGGTATGACCTCTCGCCGATAGCGATGGTCTTGCCGATGGTTCTGTAGTGGATATCGATATGATGTCTTAGCGATAGAGTGAGTCTAGGCGACAATTTTGAACTCTATATGACTCTTGCCGATGGTGGTGACTCTGGGCGATAACGATAGTCGGGCATTGTGGCATCGAGGAGACACGGCCTAGTGTCTCACTAACATGCAATACTGTTTGAACACCTTGACCGAATGTCTATCCTATGTGGTTTGTTTTTGACCATTCAGAGAAGGGGAATGTGAACCGCTAACAGTTGGACTATTGCGACCATTCTTGTGAGGAAGATCAACAAACCATGAATGACATGGATATACTTTGTAATCAAAGATGATGATCGGTTCGGTGGACAGTTCGATTAGTGACAATGTTTTTCGATTGAATACAGATTGATTTGTGTAAATTCGTTGGAGGTTTTTGAGAGCATTTCTGTACAAATTTGATCAGGAGATTATGCTGCTATAAATTGACATCAGAAAGTGAAGTCTATACTCTGTATGTAATTTTGTTTACTGAAATACAAAGAGGCTTTTCTTGGTGTGGTGGGTTTTTCTCCCGTAAGGGTTTTCCCACGTAAATCTGGTGTCCAAATTGTGTATGTTAATTTCTCTGTTTTTGTTATTTCTTTCATGAGTATCTTAATTGAACTATAATTGCAAAATTTAAAGTCACATCTGCATTCTTCCATGAGGTTTTGACGTTAGGAGAGTTTGTTTCGCACCTAAGCTTTCCTTACAAGTGGTATCAAAGCCTGGCTAGTTGTGTTATCCTTGTGGGTACGTTGGATTTTTGTGTCAATTCTGTTCAATGGGAGCCTTGTAGAAATCTGGTAATTTGAATTACAGATTAAGATGACAAGCACGTCAGGAAAGATTGAAATTGAGAAATTCAATGGCAGTAATTTTGAGTTGTGGAAACTTAAAATGGAAGATCTGTTGGTTGACCGTGATCTTTGGCTTGAGGTGTCTGGAACGAAGCCTACATGCATGAAGCAAGAGGATTGGGACCTTGTAGATCAAAAATCAAAGGGGTTGATAAGGCTCTGTTTAGCAGACTCTGTTCTTCTGAATGTTCATGAAGAAAAGACTGCATCTTCTTTGTGGAAAAGACTGGGAGCTATTTATCAGGGCAAGTCCTTGGTGAATAAGTTGTTCTTGAGGAAGAAGTTGTACTCTTTGAAAATGCAAGAAGGAGCGTCTGTTGCTAATCACTTGAATGCTTTCAACATGTTGATTGCTCAGTTGGCATCTGTGGGTGTGAAGATTGATGAAGAAGATCATTGTATGTTGCTGCTATGTTATTTTCTAGATTCTTGGGATCACTTGGTGATGCCTATTGGGAGTACGACATCCACTTTTAAGATGGAATATGTTGTTGCTTCTTTGTTATCAGAAGAGATGAGAAGAAAATATTTTGAGATGGCGAAGGAGGCTCTTGCTGTTAGAGGCAGGTCGAAAGAAAAAGGTAAGAAGAAGGACAAGAAGTCCAAATCAAAATCAGAAGGGAGATCAAAGTCTCCTAGCAAGAAGTCCAAGGTGAAGTGCTGGAATTGTGGGCAACCTAGTCATGTCCGAAAGGATTGTAAAGAGGAGAAAAATAAGAAGAAGAAATATTCTTCCGACAATGATTCTTCTCAGAGTGATGTAGATGCTTTCATTGCAGCCTTGGCTACACAGGCATCAAATGATGTATGGCTGATTGATTCTAGAGCATCTTTCCACATGACATCTCATAGAGACTGGTTCACTAAGCATGAACAATACGATGGTGGAAGGGTGTATTTGGTAAGCGATTCATCTTTGGAAATAGTTGGTCGTGGAAGAGTCAGAATTCAATTCCCTGATGGAAGAGTGAAGGGAATTAATGATGTAATGTATATACCAGGTCTGGCTCGACATCTACTTTTGTTAGTAAGCTAAATGATATTGGAGTGCAAGTCACGCTCTCTAGAAATGGCTACAAGATGACTCGAGGCTCAATGGTGCTAGCTAGGGGTGCTCAGATTGGTACCTTGTATAAGTTGGATGCACATGTTGTGCAATGCAATAGTGTCTTTGTAAAGTCACAAAAGGCTACTCATGGAGAAAAAGGAGGAAAAGGTTCCCGATAGTGCAAACTCTATGGAAGTTAAACTTCCAGTAGAAAAGACTATGCTCTGGCATCATAGGCTAGGCCACATTGGAGAAAAAGGTTTAAAAACCTTGAAAAATAAAAACCTGGTTGAAGGGCTTGATGATAGTAACCTTGAATTTGAGTTTTGTGAACATTGTATATATGGTAAACAACACCGTGTTTCATTTTACTCCAGTCCTCAAAATCTTCTGATTTACTTGATTACATACATTCTGATGTTTTGGTCTAGTAAATGTTCCTTCTTTGTCTAAATCAAGATATTATGTATCATTCATTGATGATTATTCAAGAAGGGCATTTGTTTATTTTTTAAATAAATCAGAAGTGTTTAGTCATTTTAAGGAATTTAAAAACCTTGTGGAAAATCAAACTCGAAGAAAAATAAAATGTTTAAGGACTAACAATGGCAAAGTGAGTTTTGTTTTGATGATTTCGAAGGTATTGTAAAGATCATGGGATTAAAAGACATAAAACTACACCCTACACTCCGAAAGTAAAATGGAGTTGCTAAAAGGTTCAACACAGATGTTGAAAGAGCACTAAATATGCTAAGCAGTGGCTTGGAGGAGAAGTTCGGGCTGAGGCAGTTGCAACAACATGTTATTTAATAAACCATTCTCCTAATTCCTCTCTTCTTGAGAAAACACCTTTGGAAGCATGGTCCGAAAGAAGCCCTCTCCGAGACACATTCGTGTCTTTGGCTGTGAGGCATATGCATATGTGTTCGAATGTGAAAAGATCTAAATTGGAAAACAAGGCTACTAAATGTATTTTTATTGGTTATAGTGTTGGCATAAAAGGATATAAGCTTTGGAATTTTGATAAAGAAGGTTCTATACAGCCGGAAGTGTTATTCTTTTGTGAGTTGAAGCCTTCTACTTTGGATATGCAGTTAGAGACAAAATCAGAAAATAAAAAGGATGTAGTTGAAATTCCTCGACACCAAATAAAGAGGAATTGTAAATTCAAAATGTACCTGAAACTAAGGAGAGCTCAAGTAGTTCTAGTTTGAAGAAGAAGAACAACCTTAGCCTCGGCGTGAGGAGGTCAACACGTGAAAGAAAGCAACCTGATAGGTATGGGTTTTCTTTGATAGATTCTACTTGTGCCTATGCTTTAATTTCTAGCATTGATGAGCCTAGGACTGTGAAAGAGGCATTTAGAATGTCTGATTCAAACTCTTGGTTGGAATCCATGAATGAAGAAATGGCATCATTAGAAAAGAATGATACTTGGAGTTTTGTGCCCTTTCCTGAAGACAGAAAATTTGTTGGATATAAATGGGTATTTAAAAAGAAAATAGGTCTGGATGGTAGTGTGGAAAAGTATAAGGCGAGATTGGTTGTGAAGGGTTATTCCCAGGTAGAGGGAATTGATTATGGAGAAATATTTTCTCCTGTAGCTAAGCTGACGTCTATCAGATTTCTTTTGTCACTTGCAGCAGTGTATGACTTAGAGATTGAACAGATGGATATGAAGACAACATTTCTTCATGGTGATTTTGAAGAAGAAATCTATATGTCCCAGCACTTTCTGGAAAAAGGTAAAGAAAAATTGGTTTGCAAGTTGAAAAAATCTCTGTATGGATTAAAACAATCTCCTAGAATGTGGTACCAAAAGTTTGATACTTTTGTTTTGTCATTGGGATTTGTAAGATCGAAGTCTGATCACTGTGTGTACATCAAAGCTGAAAGTGATCGTATTCTTATTATTGCTCTCTATGTTGATGATATGTTGTTCATATGCAATAGTAAGTTAATGATTTCTGATCTAAAACCTCAATTGTCTGCAAAGTTCGAAATGAAAGATCTTGGTGCAGCCAAGTATATTCTGGGAATGGAAATAACCAGGGACAGGAAAATTGGAAAACTTTGGCTCAGTCAGAGTAAGTATATTAATACTGTTTTGGAGAGATTTTGTATGAATGACTGCAAGCAGCTAGTTGTTCCAGTTTTGCAGGGAATGAAGCTATCTGTTGAAGACTGTCCAAAATCTCCTACTGAGATAGAGGACATGACCACAGTGCCTTATGCTAGTGCAGTTGGCAGTTTAATGTATGTAATGGTCTGTACAAGGCCAGACATTGCCCAAGCAATGGGAGTACTTAGTCGTTATATGGAAAATCCTGGAAGGACACATTGGGATGTTGTGAAAAGGGTGTTTAGATATATGAAGGGAACTTCAGAATATGCTTTGTGTTACCATGGCAATTTGGTTGAACCACAGAGGACTCTCAGCATTTGAGGCTATGTGGATTCTGATTAGGCAGGGGACATTGACAGCAGAAGATCCACCAGTGGATATATTTTCATGATGAATGGTGTAGTCAGTTGGATGAGTAAGTGGCAGGCTGTAGTCGCTTTGTCCACTACAGAGGTAGAATACATGGCGGCAACACATGCCTGTAAAGAAGCAATCTGGTTAAAACGTTTGTGTTCCAACATTGGTTTTGATGTAGGAATAATTACAATTTACTGTGACAGTCAGAGTGCTATTTGTTTGGCAAAAAATCCTACTTTCCATGCCAGGGAAAAACATATTGATGTGCAGTATCATTTTGTACGAGATATGGTGGAGGATGGAAAGGTCTCTTTAGAAAAAGTGGATACTCTAGAAAATGTTGCAGATGCATTGACGAAACCAGTGAGCGCAAACAAGTTCAGGTGGTGTGCCAGTTCGATGGGCCTTAGTGCCCATAAATTTCAGTAGTTTTGTTGTGCTCTGGAGGTGTTAATAAGATCTTCGTCAAGTGGGAGATTGTTGGAAAATGTGCCTCAATCTTACTGGCATGTAAACTCCTGAAAGAGAAAAGTCAGTGCGACCCTCTAGAAGTCTTACCGACTAGCAACTGTATTCTAAACATTTGAAGTGCTCAAGTCACCAAGACTTTGATTTTGTCTTGCCGACGGTTTGGTTCCTAGTGGTCATCGGGGAGAGGCATGAACTTTCGGAATGACTCATTCCGACAAAGTATGTCTCGTCGAGGTTTTTCACATAGGCAATGGATGACATCGGGAAGACTCTTGGCTGACAGGTTTGCATTTGGTAAGAACTCTTGCCGATGGATGTGGTCTCACCGACAGGCTGGTGCAGTCAATATGACCTCTTAGCGATAGTGTCTCTCTCGCCGATGAAACTATTTGTGAACTGCCGATGGCTCTCCACGCAATGAACTTCAGTGTAACCTCTTGTCGATGGTGTTGCTCTTGCCGATAGACTGGTCGGAGTAATATGAACTGTTGGGTATGTCTTTAGTATGATCTCCTGCCGATGACTGTTGGTCTCGCCGACAGACAGGTGTTTTCGGTGAGAACTCTTTCTGATGGTTATCGTCTTGCCAATGGGTATGAACATCGGTATAACATAAGGTTCTGTGAGACTCTTGGTGATAGCGGAACTCTTGCCGATAGATCTGCACAAGATGGATTTTTGTTCGGCATGACCTCTCGCCGATAGCGATGGTCTGGCTAATGGTTCTGCAGTGGATATCGATATGATGTCTTAGCAATAGAGTGAGTCTGGGCGACAATTTTGAACTCGATATGACTCTTGCCGATGGTGGTGACTATGGGCGATAATGACAGTCGAGCGTTGTGGCATCAGGGAGACACGGCCTAGTGTCTCACCGACATGCGATACTGTTTGAATGCCTTGACCGAATGTCTATCCTACATGGTTTATTTTCGACCATTTAGAGAAGTGAAATGTGAACCGCTAGCAGTTGGACTGTTGCGACCGTTCCTGTGAGGAAGATCAACAGACCATGAATGACATGGATATACTCTGTAATCGAAGATGATGATCGGTTCGGTGGATAGTTTGATGAGTGACAGTGTTGTTTGATTGAATATAGATTGATCTGTGTAAGTTCGTTGGAGGTTTCTAAGAGCATTTTTGTACAAATTTGATTAGGAGATTATGTTGTTGTAAATTGACATCAAAAAGTGAAGTTTGTACTCTGTATGTAATTTTGTTTACTGAAATACAAAGAGGCTTTTCTTGGTGTGGTGGGTTTTTCTCCCGTAAGGGTTTTCCCATGTAAATTTGGTGTCCAAATTGTGTATGTTCATTTCTTTGTTTCTGTTATTTCTTTCATGAGTATCTTAATTGAACTGTAATTGCAAAATTTAAAGTCACGTCTGCATTCTTCGCTAAGGTTTTGACGTTAGGAGAGTTTGTTTCGTACCTAAGCTTTCCTTACACTTTGTATAACTGAATGGAAGCTCTTCCAACCAATTATGATCTTGTAAATTAGGTTCAAGAGGTTCCTCCTGTTGCTTCAACACCTCCTCAAGCTTGTGAACCTGTTGCTCTAGATTATCATGATTCTCAATTTCTTTTGATTCTTTGCCAACCAATGTTGAAAAAAATTGTTCAATAATAAATGTGCACAACTCTTCAAAAATTTCAAAATTAGCTTTCTCATCCATAGTATGCTCAAAAACATCAAAGCTCATATTCTGGAAGAAGGTATCTGATTTAGTTTTATGTTATTCCTCCAAGCTGGGAGCTTCATTTTCTTGTTGATGATCATCAATCAGTAATCCACCAATGTCTTCTTGTTGTTGTTCTAAAAGAGTTTCACCATCTTGGAGATCTTTTCTTTGTGTTAATCGATATTCTTCCAAATCCATTTGTAATAGGTTTGGAATTTTAGTCTCCTCTATGTCGAGTGAGTTGTGAGAGTCTATAGGCTATTTTTCTTCAACAGCTCTCTGTTTTTTGAAACTTCCTTCAAGTTGTCTCTTTTGAAACTCCTCATTTAGTTGGTGTTGATAATCTAAGTAAGCTTGACTACTCTGTACCCGAGCAGACAAAAGCTTCATTTGTATTTCCTTAGCATCTATCTCTAGTTCAAGACCTTCTTCGTATTGTATCCTCTATATCCTCAACTCTTGATCATAAGAATAGGCGTGTTCAGCCATTTCTTGCTACTGCATAATGGTCCCTTTTTGCATCTTGATATCAACCAACATCTTAGATGGGCATGCAAGCACCTTACTAATATCATTAATCTTCATGTTGTGAAGACCTTGACTTAGATCCCATAACGTACGGTCAACTTGTTGGAGCAAGTCCAATATATTCTGGTATGGATGCTTTTGAGGTTGATTATATAAATAATCATACTGGTTAACATCAAAAACCTCCTCTTTGGATTGATTTTGATCAAATATTGGTTGAAACAAATGCTAAACCAAAGTGGAAGGGTGAGAAACACGATGAAAATGTTGATTAGTTGTTGCTACAAAAGAAATTGAGCTAAAACCAACATTGTAGTTGGTTGGATGTGACTAATAAGAAGGTGTAGGAGCAACATTCTCATGATATGGAGGGTAATAATAAACATTTTCATGAATATTTGACATTTTTTTCATTCAAAGAGCTGGAAACTCAGAACTAACAGATTCTTTTGAGACATACCAGAACTTGTACCTGTGAAACCAGAATATTTGAGATCAGAGTCACTAGGTGTTATTCAAACTGCCTCTAAAGGCTGATACATTTAGAAAAACACTAGTTTCTCAATACTGGGATGTCTTCAAAACGATATGCTAATGTTAACTTCTGAAAAACCCAAAACTCACTGGTTGCATATCAAAACCAGCAATAACATATATATTATTTCACTTGTCCGATTCGACAGTTCCATCGGGCGTGCCAAAATTGTTATCTCTTAAACTTTTCACCCTGACTGAGATATGAAACTCAATAAGCTAGAGAAACATGGGATCATTTCAAGGTTGTGGGTCACCTAAAGCTGAAATGAACCTCCGAAGGAGGCCGACTTCCTATGTTGGTAATATCAACTAAACTACCAACTTTGAAGGAAAGGGGAAGAGAAAAAGCTTTCAAGTAAAAACTGGTAAAAATACTATTCCTATGGTGATACACCAAATTGTAAGGATCTAAAAATTCAGAGAATAGACACTTATTTTCAATGACTGAAAAATAGAACTTGCACAACTTATTTTTGTAAACCTATTCATAAATAATTTGAAGAAAGGCTTGAATGCGTTTAACTTTCAAAAGGAAAGGACACTTTCACGATTTAAAAGCTATGTGCAAATTAAAACACAATTTTCAACTTGCATAGACTTAGTTTTGCAGAAAAAGGCACAATAATTGTGAGACAAAACTACAAGGAAGTGAAAATGCCTCACATGTAATTTCATCAACCACGTAATAACACACTACACTGCAAGAATAAGGAGGCAGAAGACTTCAAGTACTGATGTCCAAGATCTTTTCTGAATTCATCTCCAAAATGAGTTACAAAAGTATGCACAGATTATGTAAAAAGGACTGCAAGAGTCACTGTCTTCAAAAATTGCATAAATCAGAACTCTCCCTCAAATGAATTACAAAAGAAACTAAAATATCACCATTCCAAAAAGTTGCATTAAAATAGGATCTAGAAGCATCCATTCCCGTAAGCCTTCAAAAAGCCTATTTTTTAGCAACTGATTCTTCTCCAAAGAGGCTCCAAAAATGTTGAAAAGGTCAATTTGACCATATCAAACATGAAGGCACAATAAATTGATGCCTATATGCTCTCAAAAGCAATTAAATGCTCCTATTTCTCCTCCAAGTGTTTGCAACTTATCTCAACTCTCCCTATACCCTTGGCATGTCATAAATTTTCATTTATATTCTTCTCATGACTTGGTCATTTGACACATGCTCCATTTTTTTTTTGCATTTAAAGATGATGTCTTAAATTTAAAGTGATTTATAAAATCACTTTAAACTCAAACATTTACAATGTAGAATGAATGCAAAATTACAAGAATTTTACCTTCATGTATCAGACAAAGACATAAATGATAGGAATTATCATCATACTTTATGCCTAAATTACAAGGAAAAAATAAAAAACCATGGGGTATTAGTCATTTCACATTTTTAAAAAACAAAAGTAAAAAATGCGATGTCATTGGTTTTTAAAGAATTGGGGCTAAACCCCAAGAGATGTGAAGACACAAAAAGAAGTGAAAATAGTTCATTTTGCATTTGCAATTCCAAGGGCGTCGCCATGAGAGGACCAGGGTTTGATGTTCAAGCTTCTGGAAAGGAAAATTCTGCAAATCTGATGCTTTTCATAAGCTGACAGGGTGAGTTTCTTGTTGTCTAGATTTTATCATCACAAAAGATTTAATATTTTTGTTTGTAGCCCGCGGATTTCTCTGTCATGGATGCCATGATCGTTCCTGCCTAAGCTTTGAAATTTTGAGATTCAACTTCAAGAATCTTTGTATATAAAGAAATCGTTTGTTATTTTCATTTTATGCAAAATTTGAAGATTTAAAACAAAATCGCAGGTCGTGGCTTTCCCTTTGTGTTAGACATTTTTTGGGTTTCTCCTTTACTTTGGGCTGCGTATCAAAGCTCCTGAAAAAGATATTGCTATGTTTTTTATATACAAGATTGGCGAGAGTTTTGAGATTTATCCTTCCCTGTAGTTTTCCTTTTATGCTTTTGAATCAATGCATCGGGGTTTATTCATTTTTTAATGATGGGCTCCATCTTATCACACTGAAAATGGGTTCACTTCCTCTGTATTTAAATATAAAAGCCCACAATATTATCTCTGTATCAATTTGCAAAGAATGAGCTATATTTTAATAAAAATCTTCCTATTGTTGTTTTATCTGCAATTTGTAAGATTCAGCCTTTTCTATTGAAAACCCATGAGGGTTTCAAGGCACATGAAGGAAATACATTATGGGTTTCAACTCTGCAGATTAGCTTGTCATTTTTCCTGTGCTTAAAATCTTCAAAATTCAACTTTCACCGTGTATTGAATTTTTGTGTTGAAGCTCAAAAAGAAACTCGATTTCAGTATTGGATAATTTCCTGAAAACCTAAAGTGATTCCATATAATCATGACCAGCAATGTCATAAACACCCTTACTATGATATATGCAAGATTATAATATCAATGAGATTTCATTTAAGAGTAGTCAGCTAAAACAAGAGCTATCTCAGTCATTTGCTCCACAAGAAGATAATGCCCTATGAAAAGTGATTTTTCTTAAATGATTCAAAACCATTATCATAATTTGTAAGCATTACCCTTTATTTTCTGTATAACCTTAGCATTGTATTTTTTTCAATATGACTTGAGATGTTCTTTAATCACTCTTTTGTCAAGAATGCAGTCTCCATAGTCGGTTTTCATGTTACCTATGAACCCCCTTAGAGATACTTTTTGATATACAATGTTCTCTTACTATTTTGTGCAATAATGATGGACAATGTATTGATGATTTCCTTTTGCACCAATAATATTGTCTTTTCTTTTCCCTTGTGTTTGATCATTTATTAAGATAATGATAGGCATGTCTCTTGCTTAATCAAACTGTCATACTTGTTTCATGACATTGTATATTATCCTAATTGTGAAAACTTCAATGTCTTTGTGCCTTGTCTTCATTCTTGTGAGAATGTCATCTATTCTTACATGGCTCTGAACATTGCTCCTTTTATCTCTTAGATCATAATGATTACTGCTTGAAGATTATGGGCATAATGAATGATGCCCCCTGTCACTTTGTTTACTCTTTTTATATTATGGCAGTCTTGAATTGTATTTGTAAACAAATGATCATCCTCATAACTGGAAGATTGTTATAATGGAATTTATTTTGATCTTGTTGGATGAGAACTCTATTGAAGCTTAGATCACTACCCCCTTCAATCTGCAATGCAATCTGAAAATGAAAATAACTTGCAACACTGATATTATTCATGTTTTGCATACCATTATTATGAGTTGGGATCAACCCTTGTGGGAGCCACATTTCCACCACTCATTTTATCTAAAAACATGATTGCACCTGTAGTTGTACATGAAACAAACAAGTTAGAAAAATATGTATAATTTGATGTGTTGTTTCAATGGCTTCAATATTTTCTCTGATATATTTAGCATATGGATGTTTGTTTGATGCAGATTAAGGTTAATTTATACATGAATGGGTAAATTATCATGTATGGTGTGCAATCTTTCATTGCTTAGAGCCTTGCTCTAATACATTGCTTTGATTTATTGCAGGAAACAAGAGCCTTAAGGAGCTAAGAAGACTAAGATAACTCGGGTAGCAGTCAGACATGAAGACTCGACAGAACCAGTCATTCTCAGGCAATGACGGGTTACCCTCCCTACATGCATTTTTCTTCATTTTCTTATTCATGTATATGTTAACCTTGATTTGTATTGAATAAGACAAGAGTTAAACGCACGGCTTGTGTGAGTCAAAATGAATATTTCATTCAATAAAATAACTTTTCAGAAGAAATTTGTAAAATGTTCTTATGTTTCATGCATCTATATAAATGCGATGATTTTTGTTTCTGTAATATTTCAAGTTATTCCATTTGTGTATATAAATGCAATATAAGGGGACTAGCAAATGTACCATTTTCTTTCTTCTTTATCAATGGGCTCTACCTGATTGAGCCAAGGGTGAAAATCTGGGTAACAGGAACTCCTAACAATAAAGACCTTTTCAAGCCTTTGTGGTGTGATGCTCCCCAAGAAATCATTTTTTCTACGAGAACAACCCAAGCAAATAGGAGTATCCATGGCTAAGAAGCAAATGTAAAAACACAGAAGAGAGCGGAATTACAGAAAATATATAAAAAAAAGAGAAAGAAAAGAGAAGTGTGGAGAATTCGAGAAGAAATGCACGAATTTATAGAGAACCGTAAATAGAGTAGTGGTACATAGTTGCCTTGAGTAATTTTTTTTTTTTGGAAATCATATGCGAGGTGGCAGCTTAATGATAATCTTCAGAATTAAAGGTTAAATAAAATAAATTATTTACACATATCTGGTGAAATTGCTTCGAATTTGAGTAGTACAGAGATTGTGAATCAAGCGAGTTGGAGATTTCAAAATTAATAGGGGTCATTTCCAATTGTTTAAAAAGTCGTAATAATTTTGGAGGTGTTATGTGTGCGGATTATACAAGAGAATGATGTTGAAAAGATGTTACACATCATCACCCAAAGAAGTTAAAGAGAAAATACGTGTTGAGCAAGGCGTGCAAATTTAATGCAAAATAATGTGATCGTGTTTCAAGGTAATTATGACATTTTGATCCATTAATGAAGTGCAACGCCTTTAAGTTGAGATAGTTAGCAGAAGTTTTAGAAGTTGCCATAAAATTTAATCGAAGGGGTGGTAACTAATGTTTCTAAATTTAGATTTAAATTTGGTGATTAAATTTTTTATTACTAAATTTTAATTTATGCATATTTTTTAACATATAACGAGCTACAGTTAGTTAGGATTTGGCATAATTAGTGAAATTTAGCTGGAAACACACACTTACAGGGAATCATTAAATTAGTTTTTTGGAATTAGTGAATTGATGAAGGGATTTACATTGAATGATAAGTCAAAAAGTAACCTTTTCTACCACTATAATTCCCAACCTAATAGTGGTGCTTCAATGCTTGCAAGTTGATAAAAGAGTTATTATTGCAATATCAAAAGTGAAAAGTGAGTTATCATTGCTATATTTTATAATAAAAAAAAAGCGATATCAACTCTTTAGGTTATCCAAATAACTCTACCAGGGATATGGACGCCTGACTGGCAATAGAGCTATGTTTGGGGGAATTATGGAGATAACCTTGTCGAGGCTATGGACGCTTGACTGGCAACAAGGCTCTATCCCTAGTTGGCTTTGGAGGATTACTATATTATGTAGTTCAATATTAATGAATTGATTCTATTTACTAAGTTTTGAAAACTGGAATTAATCAAGAGCACACACGGATGTTTCTAGTGGAGTTTTACTTTTTATGCCAGAATCTAAGTAAAGGTAGAAATTTATGGTTTTAAAATATGTATAAGTTTTAATTTACAACTGGTGATTTAATTTCAAGTTTAATTTTAAATTTGGTTTTATTGGTTGCAAGTTGTTGTGTGGTCTCACAACACGCCCCAAGAATGAAAAGACTTGGGGACCCAGTGGAAAAAATATAACTACTGTGGCAAGAGCTAACAAATTGGAAGATCACCGGAAGTGAAGGAAGAAAGATAAATCTTTGATAAAAGAAAGTACTTCGTATGGTAAGTGTTTTGTGCACTGGGTACCAGGTACCGGAAACACAAAAAAGGCGAAAGGTAATGTGAAGTTCAAGTGAAAGACTCTGGTCCGGTCAGATGGAGTCTGGTATAATGGAGTTCTGGTATAATCAAGGTCCGGGAAAGTAAGTGGGTAAAGTTGAATACCGGGTACCGGGTTGCAAAGTGAAAAGAAATGCTAAATTTTTTAATTTGTATAATGATCTTGGTGATCCGGTATATATACAAGGATTTATGATATACTTTTTTGAAAGCGAGTTTTACTAGATTTTGTACTAACATTTGAATAATGGTTTTATTTACACGAGATGTTGTGATGTTAAAAAGTGATTTAATATTTGGAATTTTTGATTGCAAGAGATATCGATTGTGATGCAAAGCTCGGGTATGGACGGTCAGGAAAATTATGTTGGCAAACAAATTTTACTTTATTACCAAGTTCAATGATGCACTTAAGAAGCTCATGTTGGAACAAAGTTCGTTGCAAAGATTCACCAGTTACCAGAATACCGAGATGTTGGAGTTCAAGCATGTAGTAACAAAGTGTATCTATTCTGAGAGTGATTCATTCCTATAATGTTCAAATCGAGGAACCTAAGATGTAGGAGTTCGACTTCCACTTGATCACTTTGTTATAATGGAAGGCTCTTATATATCTTTGTTTGGATAAATTTGTTCGATTTCAAAAGGAATCCTGACAAAGATGAAAAAGTAGAACTTGAAGAGCTTCAACGAGTAATTGGAGTTGACTTCCATTAACTTCAATTGCAATTCTCCTATGGGTCACAATATTCCACGTGCCTTGATGAGATTGGTCCCTTAGATTTCCTCTCATGTAATCGTCTTATCCTATCTAAGCATTGTGTTTTATAAAAGGCCAGAGGATGCTTAATTTTCATTGTAAGTTTGAAATTTGTGGATGTCAGAGGAGCAAAAAACTTCTTTTAAGTTTTGTTCTTTTTTCCTATTTTCTAAACCATTACGGCATAAAACTTTGTATGCACGTAGACATTAATTGATATTAGAGCTTTATGGATAGCTACCTATCTAAGTATCTTTTGTAGTTGGTTTGTAAGTTCGGCCAAACAAGACTATATGTTGCGTCGTTTAAGGGTGCATATGGAACCTACTCAGTGTCCATAAAAGAAACCCTCTCTTTAAAAGCTTGCACTATTTTATATGTAGCTATGAAGCAATCTAGTGAAATATAAAGTGGTTTGCTTTGTTTCGATTAATTCTTTGGGGCATCCATGGAGAATAACTGGGAGAAACTTTTATTTTTCAATATTTTTATACTTTGTTTTAGAATAGATGTTTAATATTTTTGAAAATGTTCCAAAAAAAAAAGAGTGAATGGAAATAGTTTTGTTTAAAATCTTTTATTTTCCATGAAATCTTATGTCAAATCTTTTGGTTTCATGATGTCCAAGTTTATCATTTCAATTAGGAATGCCAATTTGAAATGTTCAAAGAAATAATATATATATATATAAAGGTCCCCTTGAGATTAACAACAAATATCACATCATTACCTGAGAGCAACCCTAGTGCAACCATGACCTAGTTATCGAAGACTTGGGATTGAACAAAAGTCATTCTTTGCTCTGTGAATGCATAATTTCTCCTTAGGTTGTCTTTGTTCCATATCTTTCAAGAAGGATAGGCTCTTTGCAGTCTTGTCTGTGGAGATTTTATTCGACCTGTTTACTGCGAGTAAAATCGTCGTCAACAGTTCTCTAAGGCAGGAACTTAGATATTTTACAAGTTTTGGAAATTAGAAATTGTAACTTGATATATTTTGTTGACTATCTAATTTTTACATAGAAATGATGTGTTTTTTCTTTAGGATGAGTGTTTTCATGGAAAAATCAACTTTATCCATCCTTAATATTTCTTGTGAAATTTAGTCTCTTGGATTGTATTAGTAATGATGAGGAAGTTGGAGGCTTGGAATGACAAACATTGGTAATAATCCTTAAGATATTGATGTGTAACATTTGAGAAAATTTAACAAAACATAGGTGATGATCTTTGAGGGATTGATTTGTTATGCTTGACTAAGGAAAGAAAAGGACCAAAAAAGAAAAATCCACACACATTGGTAATGACCCATCACAGTTGATGTGAAATTTGAAAAAAGTGAGTTAAAATTTAATAAATATAGCATTGTTATTAACCCATCACATGGGTGATTTACAATGGCTAGATAACAAATAAACTAAAATTTCATCATTAACGATCCTTGAGGGATTAATGTGTGATCATTTTTGGAAAATTATTCCTTGAGTTGAGTACTTGGGGGCATATAATGTCTCATTTTTCCTTCTTGTTCTTTAGAATTTCAAGTTGGATGCAACTACTTCATGAAATTGCACTTCTTCAAGCTCATCAATAAATTTTCTTTGTATAATTATTGAAAAAATTTCTTTATGTGTGCTTGGTGTTCCTCCTTGGTCCTACTAAAAATAAATATACAATCGAGATACATAATGATTTTTTTCCAATAAATGGTTTCACCACTTTATTCATTAGTTGTATAAAAATGTTGGGCATGTTCATTAGGGTGAATCACATCACTAACCACTTATATGGTATATCCTTCAACTTTAAGGTTGTCTTACAATCACCATCTTGCCTAATATTGATCTAATGGTAGCCCATCTTCATAATATTTTGGAATATTATTCTCCACTTAATAAATCCATCAAATCATCCTATAGTAACAAAAATGTATTCTTGATGGTGGATGGTCTATATTTGATGAACAATCTTCACTATCTATTGTGCATGGTATTAGTATTTACTTGACTAATAAATTCATAAAAAACTATTATAATTTATTTATCATTTCTTCACTCTCGTATAATGTCATCAAGTGGGCTACATTGGTAAGCTAGACCCTCATGTTAGGTCTATCACATAGGTGGTAACTATTTAGGAATATCTTTCAACTTGATGCCCTCATACTCACCCAAAATCTCTTTAACTTTGCATGACATATTCACACCCTCTTCCTTTTCCACCTTTGAAATCATAAATTTCTCACTATTAGGCATAGGCACAAGGAATAGATATTAATTTATCACTTCCTTTAAGAAATGGTTTCTTCATACTAATAACACTCATGGGTTTCTCTCTACCTTTTATTCCACTATCTTTCAAAGGAATTAGATTTTAGTTTTTCCCATTCTTCCATAAGTTGTAGATTTTTGCATGCCCATTGTATCATGCCTTACCAGTGTATTATTGTGGTCTCCCCAACATTAAGTGACAACAATCCATTGGCATAATATCACATAGTACCTTATCCTTGTGCATGTCAATCTTGAAGCTGACCTTGCATTTCTCATTTGAAGATAATTTATGACCCTTTAGTAGTCATTACATTTCATATGGAACCTTATGCTTGATTATCTTAAGAGTTAACTTTTCCACCATCTTTTTGGATACCAAGGTACTAATGCTACCACCATTGATGATATCCTTGCAACATTTCCCTCTAGACTTGTAGATGGTTGTGAATTGGTTCTTCCTATTTGTAAGATCATTATTTTTTCTATATTCATTAGCACTATTCTTCTAAGGAGTACTTCTCTATGATTTAGCTCATTTTTGCATCCCCCTAGCATGCTACTCTTAAATCTTTGTTGAGCAACATGATTGAACACTAGATTATAACTATTTAAAGTGGTACTCTATTACATGTATGCATATTTAAAAGAGTGATTCCTCTTTATTTTTTTATCCATGTCTCATTATCTCTTCTAAAACTTGGCCCTTCCTTGTGCCGCACTATATTTCCTCCACAAAAACTACTATTCCACCTTCAACTCGTACGAATAGGCTTCTTCTACAAACTTAGGAGTTAACATTCTAAACTCATCATAAATGGATACACACAGTTCATTCACATATCACAAGATTTTTTCTATGCCCACTTCATCATACTAAAAGAAATCCTTGGTGTATTCCTACACTTTTGTCTCTCTTTGAAATGTCAAGTTTTATATATTTCTTAATAGATTACTTTTATAATTTATGGAAAATAATTTCACTCTCAACTTGGTAACTATCTTCCTCTAAGAATAGATCTTTGTTTTAAAATGGGGAAACTATTACAAATGAAGATTTCAAATAGATTATGCAAATATAAAATATCGACTGCCATTATATGATTGACCATAAAATGAATGTGTGGGAGTATAAATAAGAAAAAAAGAAATCAATAAACCATATTATTTAAACATATAATACCATAAATACATAGATAAAACATTTCAAGAAAAATATCACCATCAAAGAGAGCACAAGTTTTTTTTTAATATTTAAACCAAGATTACATAATCAACAAAATTATCTCTTTATTCTAATAGTATTCTAGTAGTACCTATGTACCTTTAAAATAAACCATAAAAAATTTATCCAATACAAATAATTTATAGAGAAGAGTTGAGAGGAAACCACCCAAAACCATGGTATGATAAAAATCCAATTCCCCCATGTAAAAAGTGAATACATATATGAATATAAAAACCTACTCCCAAGCATCTTTGACCACTCCACTTCATGGTCACTCTCTCCCAAAAAATCACACTATAATATGAAACCACTAAACATATGGGACCCAACTAATATTGGAGAAGATGTTTCACCCTCTCTCCTAGTGCTTAGGAATGGGAAGGTGGTTTAAATGAGTTTTAATAAACTTTTAATGTCCACCATCATGATCCATATTCATCCTTGAATTTTATTAGAACAAACATTCCAAGTCAATCAATAGAATGATGATAAATAAATAGTATCTCTCAACTACATTGATGCCCAAGTGTTGATTTGAAGGAAGTTGGAGATGCAACATCATATATTATGATTGTAATTAAATATCATAGCATCCTAATATTCTCCCACTTGATATTTGAAATTGTAATGACATAATAGGAACCATAAATAAATCAAGTACAAGATGCAAGGCCCGTGCCCTCCCTGCACCAATAGAACTTATCTATGCTTGTTGGTTTCATAAGTGAATCTACAACATTCTCCTAAGTGTCAAAGTTTTGTTATGTGACCTTATCATTCTCAAATATCTCACAAATAAAGTGATACTACACATGAACATTCTTTTTAGGAGCATGGTGCATTTAATTCTTGGCCAAATAAATAGCACTATGAATGTCGCATCTAATCTGAAGCACCTTGCAATTAAAACCAACTCCTAAACATAGTATTTATGATCATAATACTTCTTTACAAATGTGTATTAGTCATACATTCCAATTCACTTATAGTAAAAATAATTATTTTTTTACTCTTACTCTTCCAATTGATATCTCTACCAAATAGAGAAAACGCAGTCATTGGTAGACCTTCAACTATCTATGCTACCTACCCAATCTACATCAACAAGGCCTTATATGTGTAATAATGTGCCCAAATCATTGTAGCCATGATAAATAATAAATAATTATAAGTTCCTCATAAATATATAAATACCCTCTTAACATGAGTTTATTTTTCTCTACTAGTGTTAGGCATAAACTTGATAGGAATTCCCACTGCTTGGGCAATATCTTATCTAGTACAAACCATTGCATACATAAATATAACAAAAACACTAGCATAATGCACATTATGCCTATCCTCTACATCATCATCTAATATAAGGCAAATATCCAATAAAATCTTAGTGCTTATAGGTAAGTGAATACTCATTCATTTATAAACGTTCATAAAAACAACCATAAAATGATGTCAACACTTACTTTTACTAAGAATTTTTTTTGTTTGTAAGCTCAAACACTACAAATTTTCATTCTTGTAATGAATTATTTTTCCCCTATATCCTTCAGGTCAAATGCACCAAAAAGTTGAATTTTAATCTTCTTAATCATCACCTTACCATTACCAATAAATAACCACATACAAGGGAATAATTAAAATTTGATCATCAATACATTTAGTGTAAACACAATAATCCTCTTTACTCCTTAAAAACCCGAATTCAAAGAAAATGGATCAAATTTTTTATACCACATCTAAGGTGATTATTTTAAACCATTCAAATACCATTTTAACCTGCAAAATAAATGTTCCCTTTCACCACAAAATACTAGGTTTTCGTAGAGATATTGCCTCTACAAGATCCCTATGTAAGTAAGTAGTTTTAACATCCATTTTCTCAAAATGGATAATAAGAATATAATGGAAGATAATTTAAGCACAAGAGAGAAAATTTCACCCATATCAACCCCCTCTCTGGGAGTAGCCCTTGGCCACTTGTTTGGATTTGTATCTCTCTAACTAACCAATGGTTTTCCTCACCTCTAGAAAACTAGCAAGATCCTAAATTTCAAAACTATCCAAGTCCATTATCTCCTCCTACATGACCTACATCCAAGACTCGCTATCCTCAAAAGTTAGAGCCTCCTTAAAAGATCTTGATTTATCATTAGTATATAAAAAGACATATACACAACAAAAATCTAATGGGATATACCTATCAACTAGATTTATTATCTTGTGGATCATATAAATAGTGGAGTAAGGGATTATTCATGTCCATATACATAAAAAAGGCCTTCTTATAAATCTCACCTAAATCATCCTTTTTTCTCCATCCTCTAATATATTATTTTATTCTTCAATATATGCATCTTTCGTACTTTTCAATATTAACTTCACAATGCACTATTTTCCTTGTTTTTATTTGGTTGTAAAGGACCTAAAAATTAGATCTCTAGAATAAACTATTTTTTTGGGTTAGTTGATTCTAAAGCTTATATCCTTTTACATTCTTACTATAACCAACAAAGATGCATTTTTGTACTTTTGGATCTAGTTTAGATTACTTTTCTTTAGGAAAATGAAAGAAATCCTCACAAACATATACCCTTAAATTTGAAATAGAAGGTTTCTTACCTATCCATAGTTCATAAGTATTTTTTCAACAAGAGTTGAACAAGGAGATCAATTAACCAAGTAATAAGAAGTTCTTACAACCTCTACTCTAAAAAAATTAATCTAACCATGTACTACTTAACATACTTTTGACTCTTTTCATTAAGGTTTCATTCTCTCTACAACCTTTTTTTTTTGTGGCATGTAGAGGTAGTCTCTTGTTGAACAATACCTACATGTTTATAGAAATCATCAAATTCCTTGAAAAAATAGTCACCACCATTGTTAAATATCAACACCTTTATTTCTTATCTATATGCTTTTCTATAAGTTTCTCAAATTCTTCAAAATTAGAGAAAACTGTAGATTTAAAATGAAGAAGATCAATAAAAGTGACATGATACAAATATTTACCCATAGAACCCACAAACACTACATGAAACACATATGAATGAATAGTTTCTAGTAATCTTTGAGCTTTATAACTTCTAGAGGGAAAACGTTTATTTATTTTATTTTTCAAATACATAATTTTCACAAAAAACTAAAATGATCATCAAAGTAAACAAAAAATGATCAACCAAATATTTTTATTTATAAGAGTCCAATGATCTTTTTCACCAGTGTGGCCCAAATGTTCATGCAACAATATACATGCATACTTAGAATTCCTTGATATATTGGAAGTTATAAAATATAGAAGCATCAAGCCTAAATAGAGTTCAACATTGTGAGCCTCTAACTACCACCAACTTGCTGCCAAAATTATCAAACTCCGCATGCACCCAAAAATCATTTAACTTGGATACAAAACTAAGCTTCTCATATGTCTTGAAATATGCAAAATATTATTGAGATTTTTCACCCTCCCATCATTGAAACACACATATATCTTTCCCTTGCCAACAATCTAATATGCATCATTATCTCCAAGGAAAACTTCTCCTCTATTGTAAGACCTGAAAGACAAGAACAAATCCTTTTGAGGAGTCGTATGGTAAGAGAAACCCGATTCAATGGGCCAATCATCATCACTAATAGTTTTAGAAAAATAAATAATGTATCATTATCACCATCATCAAAATAATTTTTATGGAGGAATCATCATAAGATTTATTTTAGTTTCTACATTCCTTCTTCACATGTCTTCTCTTACCATATTCAAACATTTTAATATGCTCTTCCCATGGGTTTAGGACCATCCTTTTTAATTGGACCTATCTTTCAATTTATTTTTGATCCCCTTTAGACCCAACTTTGTCCTTGGGCCTTCTCTAAATATGTAAGGTATTATTTGACCCCTCATCATGGATTTTCTCCTCATTTACTTTGAAACTAAGCAATCAATAAGGAAGTCCATATTTGGCTCTATAGCACTACCATTGATAGTAAAAATTGCTTTTTTCCTAAGATTTGAGCAAAGAGAAAAGTGGTAATATATTTTTTTCCTCTTCCTCAAGCTTAATATCTATTGAATATATCCAACTCAAAATAAAGTTACAAGCATTTAAATATTCTATAGTAGAATCATCATCCTACATTTTTAAAGAATACAACAATATTTTGCATATAATTTATTTGTAAGAATTTTGGTTTGGAAAATCTCTTTCCCTTTTCCACAATGTGAATGTGGTGGTCTCCTTTGAGATATTCATGAGGAAAAAATTGGCAAGACATAACCAAATGGTTCTTCATGCCTTCTTGTCCAATATTTTGTAAACATTCTATTAGAATTCCATTTCTTTATAACTTTGCATTGATCCCTCACTTCCAAGAGATCCCTCACTTTTCAACTTACACAATTCCTACCCAACACCAATGAACTTATCAATATTTTAATGAGAAACATAGGGTATCATTTTGTTCACTTCCAAATATAAAAAATATATCAAGTAAAAATCTCCCATTATAACCAAAAAAATCTACAGCACTTCAAAGAAGGCATCCTATTTTTAGTAGAGCTAAATATCTAATACTAAATGTTCTAAAATATGGTAAGCTACTACAAAATTAAATCTTGTTAATATATAGAAAATGTGAAATACCAATTACACCATCATATGATTTACGAAAAAATGAATGTGTGCAAGTATAAATAGAAAATAGGAAATTAGAAAACCATAAGATTTAAACACGTGTCATTAGATGTACTTGGTGAAAATCTTTTAGGAAAGACTCCACCATCAAAGAAACCATAATTTTGTATTAATAATTAAACCAAGAGTAAATAATCAATAAATTTCTCCCTTTAATCTAATAACATACTCGTAAAATAACCCATACAACTTACATCCAACACATACACATTATGGAGAATATTTAAGAAGAAACCGAAAATGGATTTATAAAACTAAGAGCACCCAAAACCATGAAAAAAGAACAATTCCCACATGTGAAAAATCAATTCATCCATGATAGAAAATATAACTCCCAAGCATCTTTAACCATTCCACTTTATGGGAACACTCCCTAAAAAATGGTGCTCCAATATGAGAGCACTGAATATGTGGGACCCAACCTATATATTAGAGAAGATACTATGTTCCATCTCCTAGCACATAGGAATGAAAAAGTGGTGTAAATTATCTCCAATGAATTTGTAACGACCGTGATCATACTCCCCTTTCTTCTTCAAATGTGATTACAATTAATATTCCAAGTTAACTAAGAGAATAACAATAAAATAACACTCTTGTGAGTTATTCTTCTATTATAACAGCATTTTGTAATTTTAGAGTTTTCGATCTTTTATAAAAACCTGTTTTTCCAATATAATAAAAAACAATAAAATAACACTCTCAACTACATGAGAATCCAAAAACCCCTTTCAAAAAAGTTGGAAATATAATATTCTACTTTAGAATTATAACTAAATATCACTCTATCCTAATATAATAAGAAAATTTACCCTTTAAATTTTATTTTTTTAAATCTAGCCAAATAAAATGCTCAATATTTGTTAATGTGTTTAAACTAGACTAGATGAATTATCTTTTTTCACATTAGACTAGTATTCTCTTTACTCTGATAGAGTTTAGTTAGATAGAGCAAGTAATAAATATTTTATTTAATATTTCTAGTACTTAATCATGTGCTCATTCCATGGGTCATTGTGCATATGCTTAGCCAACTTCTATCATTAGATTTCCCACCTATCTTCACCTACTACTTTCTATTTTAGCTTTCCCCTTTGTCTATATAAACAAAGGCTTATATGTACATCGAAAATCAAGTTGGCAATCATAACTCTAATGATGCAAAAGGTATTCACAAAAATTAAAAAAGTCTCAAAACTTATTATAAGAATAGAGCAAACAATGATCAGCACTAAATTTCTGTGAAGAATGGTGGAACATTTTATGTATGTACAATTTTCTAAAACCCCAAACAAGCTTGTCTGCATTATACATATGGTTACAGAGCATGACTACATCCAACTATACTTTCCAAAGCCTTTTCCTTTCAAGCTCAGAATGAAGGCAAGAACTCAGGGCTCTTTGTCAACATGCAAACTAGATTACTTTCTTCAATGTTGGTAAATTTGTTAAGTCCAAAGGATCAACTTGACCTTGCTTCTGTTGCCACCTAGTGGGGGGATTTTGTTAATCCCAGATTGTAAAGGAAACGTTCTGAGGTAGACCTGAGAATGTTGCCAAACGAAAACCTTCCACCTGTCTCCTCTGAAGGAGATTTAGTATAACTTTCTTTTACTTGGAGTATTGTTTGCCCAATTTCACCACGAACTGCTTCAATAGTTTTGGCATGCACAGGGTTTCCTGCTGCATCTATAACGTAGAACACATTCACTGCTTTGTCACCCCTGGTGCTCACTTCTGCTCTAGTGACTGACAGACCA
Source organism: Sequoia sempervirens (assembly GCA_007258455.2). Taxonomy (NCBI): domain Eukaryota; kingdom Viridiplantae; phylum Streptophyta; class Pinopsida; order Cupressales; family Cupressaceae; genus Sequoia; species Sequoia sempervirens. The sequence continues at coordinate 12,012 of VDFB02123683.1, read as the reverse complement.
TTCTCACGAAATATGCGAGTCACATCAGAGAGAAAACCAGTTCGATCACCACTGCATAATTCAAGTCTCAATCCCTGCAGATGCATTCACACCTTTTAATCAATAACTTGATTTCACTTGTCTCAAACTATGCCCACTTTGCAAGTTGATAGAATATGTAGCACTCAAAGGCAAAAAACTTGTAAGTTATAACACAACATATCCCTAATTCCTAAAGCTACTGACTGATTGCATTCTTCAGACATAGCATGGATGGGAATATCAACCTAATGCCAACAGCTTTCTTTGCTGCACCTCTGTGGATTTGTGTGTGCCGAACATTTCTAACAATGTCTCAGAATATTAATATAAATAGCCATTCATACCTCAGAAACTCTTCTTTCTATAGCTGCCTCTAAACAGTGGATTATTCTTTGCCTTTCTGCTTCTGAGTTCACCGGGAAGCCATCCATGTGTCTAATGTAGTACTCCTTTAACCATAGAAAGTGGAATGAAGTTTTGAGTCACTGTGAGCAATCTATTAAATTTGCTAGACATTACAAGGGACTTTCCAAAAGGAGTGTCTCAGAACCCTCACCTGGAATGCATCAGGTCCATCAGAATCAACTGTTCCATGAAATACGACATATTGCATGTCTGTTAAAGTGCAAACAGTGTCAAAAAGAAGCTTTGGTCGGTCTTTGGACTTAATATTAATGACAGAGTAACCTTTCTCCACACAGTTCTGCACAGTCACTAAAGGCCTGAATTCATCATCCCTGGGTTCTAGCAGACCATTATGCACTCTTTCATAGTCACGATCTGCAAACATCATTTGATGTAGACGCCTTTCAGTATGAGTAATATTCGTAGAAACAACAGTTTTGGCAACTCGGTTATCATTATCACCCTTCAGAACATTGCAAAGTTGTACTTTAATCATAGAAAGTCTCTCAGGATCGTCAATTGGAGTCCCTGTACTATCATCGGTAACATACACCACAGATGCAACCCTCATGTTATGGGTCCAGACCTCAGCCCCAAAAACATTGCACTTATGGTCTGTAAGAACAGCAAATACTTCAGAGAGCAAACCCGGCCTATCAGTCCCTGTTAATTCAATTGCTGTATGTTTAGAAGCAGCTTTTACTCCAACAGTTCTTCTAAGCGAAGGTAACAAACACGCATTTGTCCCAAGGGACTGCAATTACACGAAACTTGGGTCATTAAAATCGAGGGATTTTCTAATTAAAAACATTGCCCTATACTATTTCCCACCAAAAATGAGTACAAATACCTGCTGAATATACTCAATCACCTTCTCATTAGTAATCTTGTTGCCATCTTTGTCTGTTACATGGAATACTGTACAACATAAACAGTATTAGATTCTGCAAGGATAGTATATTTTAAGTAAATACATAAAGCCATTTGTCTTGATCTGGTTGATGGTTTTACAGCTGAATAATTCAGTAAAAGAGAAAATATAACACTATCAGGATAATCAAGTAAAAGCTTACCATCCATAAACCATCCACCATCAGATGATATGTATGCCTTAGAAATAGTGAGATCCAAATCAGTTAGCACTTGCACAACTTCCAAAAGAATGCCATGCATATTGGCACTATCAACCTGCTAGGAACAGCAGGATTATGCTAGATAACAGTCCTTGCAATGTAAGCTAATGTGTAATTTTGACCTATAATGAGAAGTTCCGTACAATATAAATTGAAAACATCCATACAAAATACCTTCACTAGTGTTGCATTCTCACAAGCGTTGTTGTCAATTAAAACCCTGTGTAAGAAAGAAAAGGTAAATTGCTAGACTGAATCAACTAAATGTTACAAGATTATAAAACCATTAAAAAACCTTCAAAGAATCATCAAGAATGAATAACTGTTGCCTTCAGAAACTATTAGTGCATTCTCAAACTCATTCATAACATATCTCACATTCAGATATGATAACATAAGATCATGTTTCATTCCAGAAAAATAATATGCAGGTAAACCATTTCTAAGAAGAAAGCAAATGGTTGGCGTCCATAAACTTAGTTTATCCAAGCAAGGATTAGGATCTTTGCCTACAAAATATTATAAAGCCAAACAATAACACGTGAAAAGAACACAATGCCCAAAAATAGTGGCAAATATGCTTATATTGATAACAAGAATTGCAAGTCATTTTGAGGTAGCAACCCCTTTGAGAGCAAAGCTCTATTACAAAATATGACTCCAATATAATATTTGTTTTACTACAACATTAATATAAGGCCCTCACAAAGAGTAACTTGTGAAATACAACCAATGTGGGATAAATCCACATAATCTAATGTTAACTAAATAACTATACAATGAGTATTACAATGCTCAAAGTGGTACAAGGTTAAGGCATGAGGGTCCTAACATGCCCCCACTTTGGAGAGCCTTGTCCTCAAGGCTTGAATTGGGGAAACTATTGCTAAAACCAGTGAGGAGGTTCCCAAGTGGCATCTTCTAGTTGTAAGCCTCTCCACAAAACAAATACTTTTGTGATAGTGTAGTTATGGACTGAGCATGAGCGTTGATCCAAAATAGACTCCTGCTCGAGAATGATAGATCCTTCATCATCCAATTTAAGAAGTGTAGACAGAATGTGAACATGCTGGCTGAGGACCTTCCTTAGACATGAGATATGGAAAACAAGGTATCTTAGAGGAAGGAGAAAGATCCAACTTATAGACCACTTTGTCCACCTGCTATAGTATTTAAAAGGGTCCATGTAATTTGAGTGCTAATTTTTATTTGCGAGCAAGCTTGAAAGGCATTTGTTTGTAGGGACTAAGAACTAGGAAAACCCCAAGCCTAACAGTGAATGTGCATTTAGAATGGTGTTGATCAGCCTACTGTTTCATATGGATATGAGATATTGCCAAGTTGTCCTTGAAACTTTGGAGGAGATACTCAAATTTTTTCAAGAGTGGAGTCAACAACTTGCACCTTGGAACTACCTAGCAAAAAGGAGGTGAGGAATGGTGGAGGTTGGCTATGCACAGCTTTATATGGTATTATCTTGGTGGAAGAATGATGGGAAGAGTTGCATTTCCATTCTACATCAACCATTTAGCCCAGTGAGTTTATTGGTCTCATTAAGCAAAGCAACATAAGTTAATCTTGAAGCATTTATTGAAAATCTTGGTCTGACCATCAATTTGTCAGTGATATGTTGAACTCATCTAGAATTGTGTTCGCCACAGCTTGAACAATTCCTACTAAAAGTTACTGGTCAATTTGGGATCAGAGTCACAAGCAATGGAGGTGGGCATACCATGGAGGCAGAAGGTTTGGTCAATGAAGACTTCGGCAATAATAGATGGGACAAGGAATAGAAGTGGGCTTATTTGGAGAGAAAATTCACCCTACCAAAATGATTGACTTGCCACTTGACTTAAGCAATCCTTCAATAAAATCCATGGAGATATTGATCCAAATGGCGAGTGGAATGGGCAATGGTTTTAGAGTGCCTAGAGTTCGAACACCTCCTCCTTTTTGTCATTGGCAAGTATCACTTTTGACAACAAAGTTTTTGATGTCATTTTTCACACCAACCCAAAAAAGTGTTTTTACTTTTATCCTTTCATATGTCTTTAAGATCTCGAAGTGCCCCACAAAGGGGGACATATGTGATTCATGTAACAGTGGAGCTTTGCAGAAAGAACAAGTCACCCTTTGTAACACAAGTAGCTATCAACCCAAGTTTGTCCAAGCTTAGTTGTGGAACCAGTTTCTATTTAATGAGATGCTACTGAATTGTTGCATCCTCTTGCCATTGCTATTGAAGAAACTATAAACAATCTAAAGTCAAAAGGGATAGAGCACATAAAGTCTCATGGTCATCGAACTGTCTAGATAGGCATTCTCCTTTCCCTTTTTGTAGATAATTTCATAATCAAAGCATAATAATTTGGTGACCCACTTTTGTTGTTCTAGAAAGGAGGTGCGTTGTTCAAAGAAGTACTTGAGGCTATGATGATAGGTTTTTATATGAAAGTGTTGTCTCACTAAATATGGCCTCCATTTACGAACATGGAGAATGGCAAGCATATCCTTGTCATAAGTGGATTCAGCAAGATTTCGCCTTGCCAATGCCTAACTAGTAAAAGAAAATGGTCACCCTTCCTACATTAAGACAGCTCCAATGCCACTACTTGAAGCATCACTTTCAATGACTAAAGATTTGGAAAAGTCTAGCAGCACAAAGACTAGCATAGTGCACAATACTTACGTAAATCGAAGACCTTCTCTATCACTTTCAACCTCATGAATGCATTTTTCTTCAACATGGCAATCAATGGGACAGCAATTTTATCGTAGCCCTTAACAAATTTCGACAATAGCTGATGAGACCCAAAAATCCTCAAAGACTTTTGAGAGTTTTGGGTTTTGAATAATTCTTCATATCTTCAACTTTTTTAGGGTCAACCTTAATGCCTTTGGCTAAGAATATGTCCTAGATATTTGATCTCTATTTAACCAAAAGAACACTTGGAATGCTTTACTCATAACTGTTCCTAAAAGAAGTTGGAGGGTTTATTGAGGTGAAGGAGGTGCTCCTGAGTTCTATTGTAGATGTGAAGATCATCAAAGAATGCCAAAACAAATTTCTTGAGGAATGGCTGAAAAATCTTGTTCAAGCTTTGGAATGTAGAGGGCTTTTAGTAAGGCTAACCGACATAATAAAAAATTCAAAGTGATCCTCATGAGCACAGAAGTTGATCTTAGGAATATTCTCTTCACATAGGCAAATCTGGTGAGATATAGATCATAAAATTATTTTGGAAAAGTAGGCCCAATGCAGCTCATCAAACAACCCATTAATCATTGGAACTGGAAACGTATCCTTGATCCTGATTTTGTTTATTTCCAAAAAATCCACACAAATGCTAGTAAGTTAGGAACTATCCTTTTTTCAAGTAAGGAGTGCTAGAGGAGTATGGGTTGACCCTAGGTTGAATAACCCCGGCCTATTGCAATTCTTGCACTATATGTTCAATCTCAGTCTTTTGCACAGAAGGGTATTAGTACAACCTAATATCAGGCAACATACTACTTGGAATCAACTAGATTGCATGATCATGGAATGGCAAGAGGGTAATCCATATGGCTCTGCAAATACTTGGGCATGTGATGAGAAGGTCATGCAAATCGAATGATTGATTCAAGGCTCTAGAATTGGCAAGCTGAAGAGAACAAAGGTAGGTGAAGATCCCAAAAGATCTCTTTTAATAATATTTCCACACAATGAGAGGTGATGAGGTTCATGGATTCTGATTTTAACCTGTAAGAATGTATTTCTGATCATTCGTCATGAATGCATCCACATTTATGAGAAACCCCATAGGACGGCTCCAAATGTACGGAAAATTGTGCTCCTAGAACCACATCATAGTCCTTGAGTGGAAGGACGAGGATATCAGATTTCAAATTGTAATCACCCATTGAAATTTGGATATTCTTGCACTATCCCTTAGAAGTTAGTGTTCCCCCATTAGCTATCATGACATCAAAACTAGACTAGGGATAGATTTAACAACTTGCTTGTTCAGTGACAAGAAGGTCATCCAAGAAATTACGGGTGTTAACTAAATCACTAAGGATAGTTAAGGGTTGCTTTTTGCAGTACCCCTTAACTTTCATTGTCTCAGGTGCAGTTATATTGACCAAGGCATGCATCAAAATCTCTAGGAAAAGATCATAATGGAAGTCTACCATAGGTTCATCTTCTATAATTGGAGTGTCCTAAAGTTGCTCCAAGTTATCAAAGATAGGGGTGACTCCACATTCAAGATATACAATTTCTATTCCACACATTTATAACCCAACGAGTATTTTTCATTATTGTTGTAGCATAACCCCTCATCACAACTAGCCCTCATCTCAACATCACTTAAGCATTTGATTTGTGTCACATACAGGGTTGGAGATATTGGGAATTGAACAGGGGATGATTTCAGAATTGTGGTGGTTTATATGTACGATGCTTAGTAGCAAATTTGTCTTCAAACAATTTGGCTAAGCCAATGGCTACCATCATGTCTTATGGGCTAACATCATCACCTCAGCCCAGATATCCTCTTTAAGTCACTAATGAAGCAACTTCTATAAAGGCTTCAATATTTCCTCAGTCCAGGTGGCCAAACGTTCAAATAGTTTTGGGTACTTGTAGACAAACCCAATTTGGCGTAGCTTGGTTATTGCTCCAATGAAGCCATTGTAAAAACTATGGCCAAATCAAGTTTGGAGACCTTTGCAAAATTTATTCCAAGCTGGTGTGCCAGCATTCTTCTCAAAATATTGGTACTATTGTATGGCATCATGCTCCAAATTGAATGAGGTGACGAGTACCTTCTCTCTTATGGGGGTTTGATGTGGAGTAAATTATTATTGTAGTCAGTAAATCCAATTGGTGGGGTCATCTCCATCAAATTGAAGAATATCCAATTTGAGCAGATGTTGTGGTGGTTCCCCAAAAATGTTCTTGCCTCCAAGGATGTGATTTCCAAAATTGTGGCTAGGGAAGCTGTGCTAATCACTATGTTGTCCCTGCATGTCTAACATGATCACGATTCAAATTCGCTGAATTGCTAACCAATGTACCATAGATTACAAAAAGCCAATGGCTTCCTATGATGAGGTTTCTCCTAACCCTAGAGGGTCTTCCAAAATATCAAAAAGTACATGAAAACTCAAGTCCATCTACAGATGTTGTTTGAGGCCCAAGTATTAGAGTCTGACCAGTTCTCACTTCACTAGACCTTTTATAGGGAATCTACCTTAGCCAAAAACAACACTACAATGTTTTAAAACTCCTCATGAAAGGTTTCTAACCTAGGAAATCTACTATAGGAAAAAATGGCAAAAAAATGTTTAGCATCCCACTACTTTCACCACTTTCTAATCATAAAGATCCCTTAAGGGTGAAGTGAGAGCACACGGTAGGTAGTTGTAGTAAACCACTAATCTAATACTGCTATGACATAATACAGCCTAGAAAGAGCTCTGATACCACTTGTTAGGATCTTCACCTGCAAAATATTATCAAACTGAACAATAACATGTGAGAAGAACACGATGCTTGAAAAATAGCTACAAATATGCTCATATTCGTAACAAGAATTGTAAGCCTCTTCAAGTGGGTAAGCTCCTGCTCATTGAGAGCAAAGCTCTATTACAAAATATGAATTTAAGATGATATTTGATTTATTACATCTCAATATAAAGCCCTCGCAAAGAGTAAAAATGCAACCAATGTCTAATAAATCCACAAAAGGTAATATTAACCAAATAACTATACTTAGTTTACTATGATTAGTACAATGCTCAAAGTAGTTCAAGCTTAGGACTTGAGGGTCCTAAGAGCAAGGCACACAAATATAAAAGTTTATCCAAGCAAGGCATACAAATATAGAAGTTTGTCCAAGTAAAGCGCACAAAAACTACTCATCAGTTCAAGCATATCCAAATGCCTGCAGATGCGTGTAACATATAGAAAGAAATATCTAAACACTGCAGAAGCCTTGAGTAATATATACTGGTGGAGCATGTATCTTAAAAAATAAAGCTCTATTCAGGGAACCCATGAATAAAATAGTAATTGGCACTCAATTCAGCAGACACAAATGTAGAAGATATGGATAAGATAAGGTAGTTTTCCAGGGGTATTCATCATAGCCATCCAATTGTAAATTTCAGAGCACAAGCAATAACAGAGCACCAAAATGGGAATCAATGTTAAACTAAGGGGCAAAATGAATAGTCACAATGTGATTTGTCCCACTATTAAACAAAGTCCTATTCAATAGCAGCTGATTAAACAAAAGTCATAACAGGGATGTGATAGTTTTATGGGCATACTCCCCATAGGCACCCGATTATGAATTTCAGGGCACAAATTATAAAAGCTAGCACCAAAATGGGAATATATGTTAAACCAATGGCTAGGGCATGATGTTTCACGATGTAATTTCCCCCCCTACCCTCTGCTACGAAAAATAAGCAAAACCCTATTCAACAGCTAATTAAACACTCCACCATCTGTCATTGTATCTGGAGCTGAAAAATTAATCGTCTAAACATCCACAGAAGCAAGAAGGTACTAAATCTTGTGTTCTCTACAAAGAAAACTCCACATTAAGTTAAAAAGAGATGTTCTTGTAATTTCTGCTAAGAACGCTATATAATTAAGTTACCAAGAGGTGTGAGACTGCAAACATGGCCACCACACAATGAATAAAATGATTGACTACAACCATGGTAATACAATATATAATTTTTCACTGCATCCCATCACATGCCTGTTAGCCATTAACTCCCAAATTGGAACTTTGTACGAACAACTGAGAAGTCCAAAATTAGTACTTTGTACAAACAAATGATAAATCCAGACACCTTCCACTCTGGTAAACAAACAAATGTGTGTCAAGAAGAATCAACTTCAGCGAAACATGAAATCTTAAAGGTACAACGACTGGTAAGTTATTTATCCACAGGGGATTGATGGAGCCCAAAAAATCCAGATCCAAATCCAACACTCGAACCAAGCAAAGCCCGCACTTGGATTAACCAGTAACCCTATTATAAAGTTGGTATTCCCTATGAAAGTTATATAATTGATTATAGCATTTAACACAAGCAGCCTAATGCAGTAAACCAGAAACAGTTAGGGCAACTTTGCCAACTAGCCAATATCAACTCCAATCATGAGCGTCCAGTTTCTGTTATGTCTTGCTAACCGTTATAAACACGAGAAATAAAGTAATAAGAAAAGCAACAGACCTTGGAGGATTCATTCGGATGATCAATTTCTCATATTCATCATCAATGTCCAGAAAATCCATCCAATCTATTTCCTTTCTATTGAAGTTGTCGGTAAGCCCAGATGTTATCTAGCTTATGCTCTTGCGGAGACTTGATCAATGCTCTGGCGATGCAATTCCATATGACGACTGTTGATACCTTGCTCTGCATATATGTATATAGAAATTGCAAGTGGGTGTTGCCTCAAACAACGCGAATTGGCAAACCCAATAAAAGCTAGAGGAATCAGACAATACAAAACTAATTTCTTGACAAAGATACCCTTGGCTCTTCTTGGATCTGGTCACTCTGCCAGTGTGCCCACTGCCACTTTTTTGCAAATCGACAATTTCTTTTAGGTACAGGTCCTGAAAAAAATAGACATTACAATGGAAGTCTATACCGTATTTGCCAGCTGATACTAGCAAACAAGGCACTGGTCAGAGATCTTATATCTTGATATTTGTATGTACACACAATCTACAAAACCATTGACCTAACTCGTAAATTTCCAAAGAAATCCCAGTTGATAGAAAGACTCCGAACCATTTTCGAGGCTCCCCGAACACACAGGGTAATGGGACAAACAAAGACTATTTTGCCGTCTTGGAATTCTACACGGAGTTCTGTGGTTGAATCCGTATACGACAGAATCCCAGCTACAAGAACATAAAGAACCCTTTTTCTCTTTAATTATTGTTTCTTGATTGCACATAGGTAACTAAACTAAATAAATGATAACGGAACTCCAGTAATAATTAAATAGGAGGATAAGTGTATTTATTGATGATAGATAAATAACATTGACATGGATAAGTAAGAGGTATTTTCCACACCCTGTCAAATTATGATATTGCTATCACGATTCAACCATGTAGTTTTATAACTCAAACTCATTAATCTGTGTTTCATGAGAGATGGAACATGGGTCAATGAGTTTGACTCGTAAAACTACACGACTAAATCCCGATAGCATTATTGGAACATTGATGTCATTTTATGATGATTTGTCATTAATATAAAATGGTTTATCATGGGTTGATAGATATTTAAGTATAAATTAGTGGAAAAAAAATATTTCAAAAGAATGTTGTGCTTGTGATCAATCCCACGAGTTACAAATTTGATTCTAATGTGTGGAATTGATCTTGGATGTGAAGGAATGATCTAATAAAAAATACTTTCCTAGAGTATGCTTGTCTTCACTTGATGAATATCTGAAAAGTCAAGGTGGTGGCTAGAGACACCATTGAGGAGCGTGTTGACTTGAATGGGTTCTCCTAAGTCAAACCACTGGTTGGATTGAATAAATAGTGATGAGAAATATCGAAGATAACATTTGCAAACATGTAGATTTGATTTATTTATTGCTCTTCATAATTGAAGAGTGATCTAAGTATCATGATCATTCTTTGCATTTGTTCAACACATCATCGATCAATGCGTTTAAGCATACAATGAATGTCTTTAAATACAATGACATAGCAACACATTGCATGTAATGTTAAGTCAACTCATAATTACTATTAAGGAGGTAGGAAAGTGGGAATATCAATTTGATGACTTAAATTTTGAGGGTCATTTCCATGTTCCTGAAGATTGACCTGGACAAATCTCACATCCCTAAAAAATGATCTAAAGGGATAAAGTGTAGATTTTGAGGTGGAGAATGAAATTCTAGGAATTAATGCAAATGGGGGTGAAATGGCGATGAAGAGGTATGAGATTGTCAATTAAGTCCCATGCAAGAATATGTCACTTGTTGATATATTACTATATTAAGGCATTCCCATCAAGGTGAGCATAAGATTTTCTTAACATGAAGGAAAAATATATATTAAAATAACAATTAATTACAAAAGTCATGTCAGTCTTACATAAAAAATAGCATGGACACGCTAATGCCACCATTATAACTCTCTTATTATTAGTTCCTACCTTATATTATAAGAATCTAGGATTAGTATTTTTGACGTCTAATTAATTGTAACCTTGGTTTTTGTGTAGAAGTTAAATATTTACTTTACTTTTTTGCTATGTTAAGGGACTACAAGCATTAAGGAAACAAGTGTCACAAAGTAATTATTCCATGTCATTGTAACATGTTTAAAAATAAGTCTACTTGGTCAAGTTATGTGTTAGTAGCTTGGTTATGCCATATGTTTTGAGTTCTAAAATATTGTGTTTGAGTCACAACATTAGATTTTCATAATGTGAAGGAGTAAATCACACTTAAATATCTAAGCTAATTAAATGTATAAAATAATTAAATAAACAATCAACCCGGATAGGAGTTAGACTTAAAAATAATAATTAAATATTGAATTAATTACAAAAATTAAATGAGTTTATGTGATATAAAGCTTTATTACAAAGATGGAAAAATGATGTTGAAGATATCAAAAATGTATTTGTCAATGCATTGTAAATTAGGGCTCTATCTAGATGAGTATCCATGAACTAACTGCATGCTATTGTGGTTGGAATTTACACATGTAGAACTAGTCTTTGTGCCTGTGGAAAAGAACTTATGTGCAAACTTGAACTTGTAGATCCATGGGAATGAAATGGCTAAAATTTGATAGTCAAAATATGCTTTCCTTTGTGTTTATGTTCATAATCTCAAGAAGGAAATTAGCAATTTTTACAAACACCTTTTGAGAATTTGGTGAATCATGGTGGTTGTGTTCTTTGTAGTCAAACCCTTAGTAAAATTGATTCAACAACTATGGAACAAAAATGAAGATGGTGGGAAAGCATATAGCATGCCTAACACGATGCTATAATGTTGTGTTATAAGATTCTACTATATGTTTTCATTCCTTTATAAATCTTAGATTTTTCCTCTCTAAATGAATTAGTGTTAGTTTTTAAATACGCCCTAGCATGAAATTTGAAATCAATTATTCTTTAGTTGGCATATAATGGCTAGTAAGGGAGGGAAACATAAACCATAATTAAAAAAACTCAAATGTAAAGGTTTGGGGGTTCAAATTTGTGATCACATAAATGATTGGGTTAATTTTCCCTTGTGAGTTTAAACCAATGTGATGAATGGTTAGTTGTGGAGATTAGATCTAGGTCCTAGGAATGATTGATGATGGGAATAGGCTAGGATAAAGTTTTGTGCCAACTTCCATGTAAAACACATTATCTTACACACTAGTCATTGCATGAAAGATAATTCAATTAT